>ONZH01014258.1:0-52911 GCA_900303285.1 Rhinella marina
AAAAAGATATGGCATTCAGAAAAACATATTTTTTTTTCAAAAATGCTTTATTATGTAAAACCGAAACAAACAAAGTAGACATATTTGATATAACTGCATCCGTAACAATCTGCTCTATAAATGTAGCACATGATCTAACTTGTCAGATGAACACTGTAAAAAACAAAGAAAAAAACTGTGCCAGAACAGCCATTTTTGGTTACCTTGCCTCACAAAAAGCATAATATAAAATGATCAAAAATCATATGTACCCCAAAATAGCATAAATAACACTGTCACCTTATCCCTTTGTTTCCAAAATACGGGCACTTTTTGGTTGTTTCTACTGTATCAGGTGCATCAGGGGGGCTGTAAATGGGACATGGTGTCTAAAAACCAGTCCAGCAAAATTTGCCCTCCGAAAAACATCTGGAGCATCTTTTCTTCTGCGCCCTGCCGTGAGCCCATACAGTAGTTTACAACCACATGTGGGGTATTTCTGTAAATCACAGAATCAGGGTAATAGTTTTTGAGTTTTGTTTGGCTATTAACCCTTAATGTGTTACAGGAAAAAATGGATTAAAATGGAAAATCTGCCAAAAAAGTGAAATTTAGAAATGTCATCTCCACTTTCCTTTAAATCTTGTGGAATACATAAAGGGTTAACAAAGTTTGTAAAATCAGTTTTGAAAACCTTGAGGGGTGTAGTTTCTAAAATGGGGTCATTTATGATGGTTTCTATTATGCAAGCCCCACAAAGTGACTTCAGAACTGAACTGGTCCTTAAAAAAATGGTTTTGGAAAATTTCTTAAAAATTTTAAGAATTGCTTCTAAAATTCTAAGCCATCTAACGTCCCCAAAAAATAAAATTACATCTACAAAATGATGACAACATAAAGTAGATATATGGGAAATGTAAAGTAATAACTATTTTGTGAGGAATCACTATCTTCCACTACAATCACAGAAAAAAACATGGTCTAAAATGGCAGAAAATTGCTCAAACCCCATATGATGTTGCGCATATCAAACCGGGGGAGCAATTCCTGCACATGTGATCCATTGCTAACAACAATCCTCAGCAAAAATGTATACAATGGAGGATGCCTGCAGCGGACCACATGTACCACAAAAACATCCTACACAAGGAAACAAATTGTGCGGATGTGGCGAACAATATAATCAAACAATCACTAATAAAGGTGCACTGCGGCGGTAATGCAATTGACAATATATGGCTAAACCCTCACGCTGATGTTAAAATGAGACTTTCGCCAATATATTCTTATATCAAGAACATACCGGAGCCCGAGCACAGCGTCAAGGTATCTCAGAGTGGCACGGGACCTAACACTAACCGACCTAGCCGTATGGGCAATTGCGGAAGGAGCATATAGACCGACACACAGCAACCTACTCCTAGTTACCTCCGGCGTGAGATCACACATCCAATGGGAGGAAGTAGGAGACTATGAGCCCCACCTACCAATGACTCATGTGACTCAGGCTGCAACCTGAGTGAGTAGGTTGCTGTGTGTCGGCCTATATGCTCCTTCCGCAATTGCCCATACAGCTAGGTAGGTTAGTGTTAGGTCCCGTGTCACTCTGAGATACCTTGACGCGTTGCTCAGGCTCCGGTATGTTCTTGATATAAGAATATATTGGCGAAAGTCTCATTTTAACATCAGCGTGAAGGTTTACATAGTAACCTAGTTTATAAGGCTGAAAAAAGACTTCTGTCCATCCAGTTCGGCCTGTTATCCTTCAAGTTGATCCAGAGGAAGGCAAAAAACCCCTGTGAGGTAGAAGCCAATTTTCCTTCCCGACCCCAATCAGGCAATCAGAATTACTCCCTGGATCAACAACCCATCTCTAGTAACTATACCTATAATATTATTACCCTCCAGAAATACATCCAGACCCCTTTTAAACTCTTTTAGTGAACTTACCATCACCACCTCCTCAGGCAGAGAGTTCCATAGTCTTACTGCTCTTACCATAAAGAATCCTCTTCTATGTTTGTGGACAAACCTTCTTTCCTCCAGGCGCAGGGAATGTCCCCTCGTCACGGTCACAGTCCTTGGGATAAAAAGATCATGGGAGAGATCTCTGTACTGACCCCTGATATACAGTATTTATACATTGTTATTAGATCTCCCCTCAGTCGTCTTTTTTCTAAAGTGAATAACCCTAATTTTGATAATCTTTCTGGGTTCTGTAGTCCACCCATTCCTGTTATGACTTTAGTTGCCCTCCTCTAAACCCTCTCCAGCTCTGCTATGTCTGCCTTGTTCACAGGAGCCCAGAACTGTGCACAATACTCCATGTGTGGTCCGACTAGTGATTTGTAGAGTGGGAGGACTATGTTCTCAATATGGTTTAGCCATATATTATCAATTGCATTACCGCCGCAGTGCACCCTTATTAGTGATTGTTTGGAATCACTATCTTCCTTAAAAGAAGAGAAATTCAAATTTTGAAAATTACAAATTTCTCAAAATTTTCTGTAAATTTATGATTTTTTTTGATAAATAAAGGTGATTTATATTGACTCAAATTTACCACTGTCATGAAGTACAATATGTCATGAGAAAACAGTCTTAGAATGGCTTGGATAAGTAAAAGTGTTCCAAAGTTATTACCACATAAAGTGACACATGACAGATTTCCAAAATTTGGCCTGGTCCTTAAAGTGAAAAATGGCTATGTCATGAAGGGGTTAAGAAGAAATGGAAGCAACCGGATCTCAGGAGAGAACCGCACCAATCCACCAGAATGTCCACAGAAATTATAAACTGCAAGTAACTGTGGTAGAAGCAGGAATAAATAGGGAAAGGACAATTACCACACCCACAACAGCTGAGATGAAGGGGTGTGGTAAACAGCAACAACACTAAAAGTAAAACATGTCAGATTATGTCACATGTGCAAGCCTAGCCGACTTTCTGCAACGTGTTGCAGGAATGACCGTAACAAATACGGTATATATGGACATGGACTCTAATTTGAACACCAATTCAATCAATATCAAAGGAGGACGTTATAAATGTATATAAACATGGACTCCTATTGGAACACCAACTTTATGATACAAATACGTCATCAATATCAATGGAGAGGAGATTCACCCACTCCAGATCAGGTTTGTCATGTAACAAGAGGAACAGAGTAGAATGGGTACCTCCCCCTTAATTGCCAAAAAGGTATAAAACTTTATTGAAAAGCAGGTCTATTTACCATTCAGGAAGGGGCAGTAAATAGACCCTGAAACGCGTCTGGTTAAAATAGACCTTGCTTTTTTGACATTACAATACAGAGACGTCTCTATAGGAGTCTAAATTGCTTTGGAACAATCTAACAAGATATTTTTGGTCCATTGGAACTTATAAATAATCTAAGAAGACTTCAACGCGCTCCGATACAGCGCTTTACACTGCACTTCTTCCCATTCAAGGAAAGCAGGTACCCACGTGGGACGCCAAGTGGGGTGCTGCACAAAGGCAAAAAAGCGCACGCAGCATGACTGCTCGTGCTGCCAGCAGAAGCACACAGACACCGCTAACCTACGGGATCGTTTCCTCCGTACCCGGACCTCATCCAGAGCGGTAACGTACCATGGACAACATTTTCTCCAACCTTATATGATATTAATATCTATATACCACAACCTTATGAGTTGGGGAGTTTATTGAAACATTCACCGTTTCTTGGACTCACTTTTTGATCGGAACTATACATCTTCTAGGATCAATACAATCAATATAGATTATATATAGATTATATATGGCTCTACACAACATAATATTTTTCTTGGACTAAGTAACCAGTATCACTGAGAAAACATTGTGTTTGGCTGAACCTAGTAATAACCAAACAATTATTTTATAACCAACTTTTACCTTGATATTGTCTATATACTTTTTATTACCTTTTTGCTTTTTATTTTTAGTGTTATTTTTATCTTCATTTTGACTATTACTTGTATTGTTTTTGTCTTATAGTTTATACTCCAGCGCTGGCATTTTTAAATGAATGTAAAAAATAAATGTCTATTATCTAATTTTATGGATGTATTTATAGACCTTTTTATTACTGTCCTTTAGCACTTTTAGAGCCAGGATTGAACCATCAAAGGCACCAATTAACCTCCTTATATAACATTACGTATTCACATATATTATATTATTATATGTTCCCCAACCAAATAAGAGTGTGCCCACCCATCTCTTTCCTTAAGTTCTCCAGGGTTAACTTCCCCCATCACCCCCTGATGCATGAGCGACAGTGTATTTTCAAGGACAAATATTATTGAAACAATGTTGTTCAGACCTCAGCTGTCCCTGCTGACCAATTTAGTGACTTTATCAAAGGGCTTCAGCACACTGCAGGCATCTTGGACCAGCCTCCACTGACGGAAGCAACACCTGCTCCCTACAGTTGACGATTCTGGCTGCTGTTGGACAAAGTCATCCACTGCTCAAGGAGCTGCTGCAACATGCGAAGCGTGGAATTCCACCGAGTTCACACGTCACCTATCAACCGGTGTGGCGGAAGACCGTTTTGCCGCTGCAAGTCCAGCAGAGCGTTGCAGAACACATAAGAGTGACTCAAATGAGTGCAAAGCTTACGTGACTTTGCCAGCATTGTGCGCAGGCCAGTGAATGTTTTCAGAAATCTCTGAACCACTAGATTGACTACATTTGCCATACAGGGAGCATGCTAGCAGCTGTACCTACATGTCCTTTGCCACTGCTACTGGCCTGTGCCACCTTCTTTTTTTTGGAGCTCGAGGTTTTGCTAGAAGTGGAACCCTTCTGCTTTCCAGTGCCAGACTTTTTCACTTGACTGTGGCAGGCAATCAGGTCTTTGTCTCTCTTCCTGTCTCCTCCCTCATTCTCCCTGCTTGATTAATATTACTAGCCCTGCACTAGCCCTGATATCTGTAATGGTGCCCAGAACAACAACAGAAGTTAAAGAACACAGTTCTCTTTCACAAGCTCCTGCTCGTCTCAGCAGGCGCAGCACAAGTGATGCAACTTGTTTGCTCAGCCTATGGGCCAATCAGAGCAAGCCCTTCCCCCTAGGTCAGGTGACCTTTGCCGCTCTAACCCATCCACCGCGAACATTTCCGCACAAATAACGAAAATACAGTAAAAGTACGCTACGTAACTGAATTCATACAAATTATCGTACAAATTATTATGTGTGTAGCATTAGCGTACAAATTATCAGATGCATACGTAGCGTTAGCGTACAATTATTTAAGAACATTTAAGATTCGTATGAAGCCAATCTGAAAAGATCCGGATTTGCTTCAGAGTAGGAAATAACAACGATTCGTAACGAATCTACGAAGCAGTGAATAGAGTTGCTCATCTCTATCTGTGATCCTCTGGTGACCTCCAGTGGTGGAACTTGGAACTGCAGGATCACCCTCTTCTGGAGGATCCCTGTAAGCCTTTGCCTTTTCCTGGTAGATGACAGATTATTAGGAGGCTCAGGGGCACCAGGAGTAGCTACAGTGGCATTGATCACCTGTAGACTTGCAGAGGCACTAGTGGAATAGGGTTATCACCCTTGCTGAGTTGAGTCTCCAGGGGGGTTGGAGTGTAAATGACTGGCACCAGGACTTGATTCGGTGGCTGGTGGAGCCATTGCAGTGGATTTAATATGGAAGACGGTTCTGCGGTCTCCCATCCTGCATTGCAACCACATTGGATTAAATCTTTAGCAGGGTACACATTAGATGGATAAAGTAACATGCAACTGAGACTTTCACCCATCTAAGCCAGCAGTAGAGTCCAGAATTCTAGATGAATCAGTCTCTTCCCTCTCTAGGGCCGTCCCTCACAGTCAGACATCTTTAGATGTGTGCTCCCTAAATAGGTCAGCAGAAATCATTAATACAATGTATTGCTATGGGCAACAGCAGCAGAACTGGTGCATAGCCCTTTTAAAAGTAACTGCGGCTGCTAAATTTTCGGAAGTATGATGCTCTGGTGGGCAGATTATGGTCTGAAACTGCCCACCAGAGCATCATACTGAAGTTGAAGCTGGAACTGTATTTTCCCTTCTGCAATATGGCTGACATTTTTACTTCCTGTAGGGGTACTTTTGTTTCTTCATCCTCCTGAAAACTTGTACTCAGCATTTTGGCTCCTTCTGCTGCAAGGATGGTTCCTCTGTGGAGGCAGGCTGTTTGGTTTCCTCCCTCTGCTGGGTGGATGTCTTTCTTCTCAAGACATGAGGCACAAATCCAAGATGGCTGATTAACCCCTGTTTTTAAACATTGCCAGAACTGTTGCAGATTCACAACTTCCAGCAGTAAGTAAATGCAACAGAGTCACTTGTAGGGGGTTTTATAGATGGGGGCCTTCAATAGGGACAAGGCACAAAAGTCTATATCCTCTTCGTGACACCAATTGCAATGTGCCACCCCCAGGGCCGATCGTGTCCCAGGTTCTTAGGAATCCCGAGTGGTGTAGTGCGGCCTCAATAATTTCTGTGTGTGTCACGTTGGTCCTACCTGGATACCGTCATTCCCCAAGGTTAGGCTTTGAATCAATAAAGGGGAGAGTGGTAGAAGGTAGAGAACATGAACCAATGTTTTTATCAAACTGACTTCGGATCTATGCTCCAAAACTCGCTTCACAACATGGCTTAAAACATTTTTTTCACCACAACTTTATTGGCACTGTCTCCTTGTCCTTCTTTAGTTCCACTAAGAAGTCATTGGGACAAAGGTCTTTTAGGAGCGCACAGTGTTTTTTTCTTTCTTTTACTTAAGACTGCGGATTTTTTGTTTGTTTTTTTGTGGACAGTTCAGCATGTAAAAGGATAGCATTCCGTATTTTTGCGCAAGTGACATCAGCCAAGAGTCGATGGGCTCCTCTGACACGACGCTTAGTTGGCATGGCCCAGAAGCAGGCCCTGTGCCCCCACCTGCCTTGAACCTTCCTCTGTCATTTTCAGTTCCCTCAACTCGAGAAGTAGAAGTATGCTGTAGTCTCGGCTCCACTTTTCAGCGAGGACGAGCTCCTAGAGGACAGTCAGCAGCTACCGCCCAGCCAAGATCTGGAGAAGAGATCCATCGCTTCCTCCCGTAGGTGGGCAAGTAGTGATGATAAGAGTCGCATGGGAGCTGGTGTTGCGAGCGGTCAGGCTCCTGGCCCTGAGACTGTTGAGGGAGACATCAGTGACGTGTAGACAGTAGTGGATGATGATGTAGCCGATCACACTTGGGAGCCGGGTGAAGAAGGGGCTTCATAATCATCAGGAGAACAGGGTGGCAGCTTGCACATGAGGCAGAGACTGAGCCAGCAGGGTTGTGGCGTGGACATCAGTCAGCAGTGTGAGATCGGGAGCCAATCGTGTCCGCGGTAGAGCGCGCGCTTCACAGGAGCTTACCTGCCATGAAAGTAGCGGTGCAGGGGTTCACAGAGGCAGCAGTAGCAGGGAGTCAGCGCGGAGTGTTGAGGGGAAAATGCCATACTTGGTGGTGTGGGAGTTTTTCATCAAGCTGCCGGAGGAGGTGAACATGACCATTTGGTGAATCTGAAGGCAGATGGTGAAGCATGGCCAGATTGCCAATGTTGGCACCACATCCCTACGTCAACACATGTAGCGTCACTGTGGCTCCAATGTAGTGGTCCAGCCTGCCGCAGCAACCAAACCATCACCCAGTAGAACGTACCTCTTTTCCTGCTCCTCCTACTTCTCGTCAGTCATTTCATCAGTGAAGAAGGGGCTTCATCATCAGGAGAAGAGGATGACAGCTTGCTCATGAGGCAGAGGCTGAGCCAGCTGGGTTGTGGCATGGACATCAGTCAGCAGGTTGGCAGTAGTGTGAGGTCGGGAGCCAGTTGTGTCTGGGGTAGAGCACGTGCTTCGCAGGAGCCTACCTGCCCTGAAAGTAGCGGTGCAGGAATTCACGGAGGCAGCAGTAGTAGACAGTCAGCGCGGAGTATTGGGGGGAAAATGCCATACTCGGTGGTGTGGCAGTTTTTCATCAAGCTGCCGGAGGAGGTGAACATGACCATTTGGTGAATCTGAGGGCAGAAGGTGAAACATGGCCAGGGTGCCAATGTTGGCACCACATCCCTGCGTCAACACATGTAGCGTCGCCATAAAGTGGTCTGGGAGAACCGTGGCTCCGATGTAGTGGTCCAGCCTGCAGTAGCAACCCAGTAGAACGCACCTCTTTTCCTGCTCCTCCTACTCCTTGTCAGTCATTTCATCAGCAATCAATCACTGAAGTGGTTGCAAAAAGACAGCAATACGCGTGCACTCATCCAACGGCACAGAAGCTGAATGTGCTCCTGGCCAAGTTTCTGGTACTGCAGTCCCACCCTTTCCAAGTGGTGGACTATGCACATTTCAGAGTCAATTACAAGCCTCTCTCATCTTTTTAAGCGGGAGAACTTGCACAATTGGTGGCTGACTAAATACTTTTTTTTCCACTGTAAGTGATTGATGCAGCAGACTAGATCATCCATGGTGCCACACCCAAACTTATTCAAAAGAGACTTCTTTCTTCTGGCTGCCTGCTTCAGCTACTATTCTGATGCTGCCACCCTCCTGATGCCACACACCTGCTGCCAGATGATACTATTGGCACCCACCATCTTGTGCTAGTACTGGCTAGGCTTTTGCCCCCCACCTCCCCACTCTGTCACTGAGCCACTCTGTGGTCTCCTCATGCTGCTGCCACCTCACCACTCTGTGGTCTCCTCATGCTGCTGCAACATTAACACTTTGTCCTGAGCCACTTTGCGGTCTCCTCATGCTGCTGCCACCTCAAGACTTTGTCCCTGAGCCACTCTGTGGTCTCCTCATGTTGCTGCCACCTCAACACTCTGTCACTAGGCCACTCTGTGGTCTCCTCATCTACCATTCTGTGACTTTGTTGACAACTCATGTGATTCCTCATGCAAGTTCCAACATTACCACTCTGTGACTACACCGCTGTGTTGACTCCTCTTGCTGTTGCCGCCTCACCACTCACCATGGTGGCACTACTTGTTTAAGCTTATAACAGAACAGGTTCTGTGGAAATCTATGTGGAATCAGCTGACGACATTGTAAAAGGAGTGTGCTTCTTCTTGACGCTAACACTGACCTGTAAAGCTGAGTTCACACTTGAGTTATTGGCCCCGCAGCTGACCAAATAAGTGGGGTGTGAAGTGATTCAAACAGTAACGCCTATCATCTGCATGTCATACTGACTTGCAGTACTGTTTTACTAGCACATCAGGCTCCCTATTCATGTTTCTGCAATGCACACTGTTCTACACTACTAAGCAGGCTCTCAGCAGCCAGGTAATAGCTATGTTTTAATGTGATTCAACACAAATAAATTTGGTTAGAATATTTTTGGAAAATTCGACGAACCAACCGAATCAAATTTTTTAGAAATTTGCTCATCTCTAGCCACCACCATTATCAAAAAGCATCTTCCACCACTACTACTGCTATTGCTACTACTAAACCGCCTTGTATGTTCCATGTTATGCTGCTCCTGCTGCCGCTATTATTATGGCCGCATGCCACTATATCCATACCGTACCCTTTCTACGTCCAAGTTAAAAGGGAGCTTTATTTTTAGGCTTGTTCACAATGAGCCAAAAACTTGCGTGTGTTGTACGGGCAGGCATTCTGACCCTGTCAAAGCATAATTTTTGGATGCTTGGTCTGCCAAACCACTTTCTTTTTAACCCATAACACAGTTCAGAGGTTGCACAGTAAAAATACTCCCCTTACCATTTTTGACATGTATTTTTACCCGAGGAGGAGTATGAAAGTTGAAGTAATACAAATACATAATATGTAGGCCTATACTTGTTCATATCTGCGTTGGAAGCTCCATTCAGGGCATCTGTTACAGATTCTGTCAAAAAGACCAGGGAAAAAAAGCTTGCTTACCTCCATTCCAGACAGTTATTATTTTTGTTGTTTACTCATGTATGTGTGTCTCTCACTATATGGTCACTTTATGGAGGTAATATTGTTCTTTGTTTAGGAACAGTATGGTAATTATTTAGTCATTATTTATTGTTAATGGTAGCTGGCATGTTGTGGCAGTATTATTTGGCCCTTTTATAATGGTATCATTGGTAATACTGGTCTCTGCATAGTGTTTCATTCAGTAACAATATGGAGGTGGTATTTACTGTGAATTCATTGAATAATGGTAATATTTAGTCATTGTTTTATGACAGCAAAGTTATATGCTAGTTAAATATGCAACATGTACAAAAAAATTATAATTTTTTTTTTGGGTGGTCGCATATATGGTTTGTGCCCCTGATCTTTAAGACCCTAACAATACCCTTGCAGGTGGTCCCATTCAGATGGGAATACACTTTTAACACTAGAAATCTTATTTGTACAGTGTTAAATATGCTAAATTGGATTCTTACTTTTTAACATATTGACATCATTTCCACCATCTCCTACAGCAAGTGTAGTAACCTTCTTGTTCGTCTTTACCAGCTCCACTACGCTGGCTTTCTGCTTCGGTGTCATCCTACAACATATGACAGACTGATATTGACATGCCAATTCCACCAGAGTTTGTGTTCTGAGGTCAGTGTGCTGGTCTCTTCCATTATTCTTCCTGAATGCCAAAAGCTTCTTCCATACAGGTATCTCTTGAGCCTCACATGGATGGGTGAATGTACTCTGAAGGAAAATAAGACAATACTATGGCATATTGTAAAATATTGTCATTAATGTCATTGAAATGTAGAGTTATAAGGGCTAAAGGTCAATTTAATTATGTGTAATACCATGTGACAGTTGTGAGTTGGATGCGGGCCGTTCATTTCAACAGGGCCGCAAAAGATGCGGACAAGGACAGGACTGTTCTATCATGGACCAGACATTCCGGTCTGCAAAATGCGAAAGGCACAAGGCCGGAATCAGTGTTTTGTGTATCTGCAATTTGCTAATGATACAATTATTGATATTAAAGGGGTTCTGCAGTTTTTAAAAACTGATGATCTATCCTCTGGATAGATCATCAGCATCTGATCGGCGGGGGTCCGACACCCGGGGCACCCGCCGATCAGCTGTTTGAGAAGGCAGCGGTGCTGCAGTAGCGCCGCAGCCTTCTCTGTGTTTACCGCAGGCCCAGTGACGTCACGACTAGTATCACTGGCCTGGGCGGGGCTAAGCTCTGTTCACATGAATGGAGCTTAGCTGCGCCCAGGCCAGTGATACTAGTCGTGACGTCACTGGGCCTGCGGTGCAGGAGAGGTGAGAGAGTTTTTTATTTTATCCTTATGGGGCTGGGTGGGCTGATCTGAGGTCTGATGGGGGCACAGTCGGCTAATATGGGGGCTGGGTGGGCTGATCTGAGGTCTGATGGGGGAGAGTGGGCTGATATGGGGGCATAGTGGGCAGATCTGAGGTATGATGGGGCACAGTGGGCTGATATGGGGGCATAGTGGGCTGATCTGAGGTCTGATGGGGCAGAGTGGGCTGATATCGGGGCACAGTGGGGTGATATGGGGGCTGCTCTGAGGTTTGATGGGGGGACAGTGGGCTGATATGGGGGCACAGTGGGCTGATCTTAGGTCTGATGGGAGCACAGTGGGCTGATATGGGGGGCTGATCTGAGGTCTGATGGGGCACAGTGGGCTGATCTGAGGTCTGATGGGGGCACAGGGGGGTGATATGGGGGCTGATCTGAGGTCGGATGGGGGCACAGTGGGCTGATATGGGGGCTGATCTGAGGTCTGATGGGGGTCTGACATGGAGGGCTGATGGGGTTCTGACGTGGAGGGCTGATATGGGGGTCTGATGTGATGTCCTGAAATTTATGGGGGGTCTGATATGAGGTGTGATGAAAAATATTTTTTTCTTATTTTCCTACTCTAAAATCTGGGGTGCATCTTATCATCAGGTGCGTCTTATAAAGCGAAAAATACGGTAACAAAAAAACAAACCTCAATATTTATTACCTTGATTCTGCAGTATTTAGAAACGCCCCATATGTGGTTGTATACTGGCCACATGGTAGAGCACAGAAGGCAGGGAGTGCCATATGGTTTTTGGAATGCAGATTTTGCTGGAATGGTTTTTGGTCACCATGCTGCATTTGAAGAGACCCTGAGGCATCCCCACAGAGAAAACCTCCAAAAAGTGACCACATTTTGTAAACTACACCACCCAAGGAATTTTTAAGGGGTATGGCGAGCACTTTACTCAACAGGTGTTTCATAGAATGTTTAATACTTGGGTGTGAAAATGAAAAATTACATTTTTTTTTACAAGAAAATGGTGCAAAATGGTACAAAAACTTTCTTTTTCACAACAGATAACAGGAGAATATGCCCCACAATTTGCTACTCACCTTCTCCTGAATACAGTAACACCCCAACTGTGGTCATCAACTGTTATTTGGGGACACGCCAGGGCTCAGAAGTGAATGTGCTGCATCTGAATTTTATAACGTGGAATTTTATGACATGGTTTTTAAGAGCAATAACTTTTTAAAATTTTTTGTTGAATGAGTTGTGTGAGGGCTTATTTTGTGCGGGACAAGCTGTAGTTTTTATTGGCACCATTTTGGGGTACATTTGGCTTTCTGGTTGCAGTCACAAAAAAAAGCTGTTTGGTGTCATTTTTCTATTTTTTTTTACACCGTACACTTGATGGGGCAGATCACCTGATATTTTTACATATCCGGTCATTACGGATGCAACGATACCAAATATGTCTATTTTTTTTTTTACGTTTTACACAATAAAAACATTTTTAGAAAAAAGACGAGGACGAGGTGACGTTTGTATTGCTACCATTTTGAGGTACATACGACTTTTTGATTGATTGATATTATGTTTTTTGTGAGGTGACTAACAAAAGCTGTTTTGGCATCATTTTTATTAGTTTTTTTTTACATTGTTCACTTGATGGGGTAGATCATGTGATGTTTTGTAGAGCCAATTGTTACGGATGCGGCGATACCTAATATGTATTTTTTATTCATTTTTTTACGTTTTACACAGAGCATTTAAAAAAAATGTTTTGTGTTGCATTTTTCTTAGAGCAATATTTTTTTATCTTTCTGGCTATGGTTTTGTGTGGGGGATCATTTTTTGAGGGATGAGGTGACATTTTTATTGCTACCATTTTGGGCTACAGACTTTTTGATTGATTAACATTATGTTTTTTGGGAGATGAGCTGAAAAAAAAATTGTTTTGGCGCAATGTTTATGTATTAATTTTTTACAGTGTTCAACTGATGGGATAGATCATGTGATACTGGGGGAGGGGGGGTTTACATGTGAAACTTTTTTATTTTTTTTATTCAAATCACTTTATTTTTTATGTTTTATTTTACATCAAGGTCATACAAGACCTCTGGAGGACATTTAACTCCATTATTTTTTTTTTAAACTATTGATTTCTCCTGTAACTGGGGCTGACATATTAGCCCCAGTTACAGTGGAAATACACCCCCCAGAGAGGCTGTACAGCATAATGCTGCACTCTACAGCCTCAGTGCAGGGCTGATCGAGGTCTGTGGAAGACCAGACAGCTCCTGCACTCCCCCGGTCCCGGCAGTCACATGACCACCTGGCTAGGACAGGAAGCAGCACATCGCTTCCTGATCTATATACATAGTGCTCATTCAGCTCTGTGTATACAGCGATCTTGAAGGCAGGGACACACAGAAACGGTCCCTGCTTCTCACTGGGGTGCCCTGCCGTCACTGACTGCAAGGCCCCCGCTCAGCAGCTGCACGATTAGCGTGCAGCTGTGATCTCTGAAAGGACGTTCCGAAACGTCAGATGAAATATAAACCCGACCGCCCAGGAAGTTTATAGTCAATGGGTAGTCAGGAAGTGGTTAATGAGGCTGCTAAACTGTCTAAATTGAAAACTGCATCCTGAATGCATGTCAGAACTGCACTGTGTGCCAGCATCCTTAGGTATAGCCACCTAAGTAATTTCTTGAACTGGTGGTAACAATGAGAACTAAACTTGTTTGTGGGTTTGCCTGTCCTTTTACCTGTTAATGCAAAGTGCAGAAATTAAAGGGGTTATCTCATCAGTTTTCAAGTTCGGGTTGTGGCAGAATTCCATTATGGATTCCGTTATCACTCCTGCATAATGGAAACCGTCCGGATCCGTTATGCTACCCATAGACTTCTATTATGACGTAATGCAAAATGGAATGTCTCTTAAAGGCTTCTGTGGTGCAATCCGTCATAGAATTCCATTATATTCCGTGATAACAGAATCTATAATTGAATTTAGCCACAATCTAAACCGTAACTTGAAAACTTCAAGTTTGCTCATCCATACCAATTTCATATTGCAGCTGCAGTGGCATTCCCAATTACAGTTAGGTTGCGTATTGGCACCCATAACAAACCGCTGATTTTGCAAGGAGCAATCTTTCTCTGGCTATTGGGTGTATTGACATAGTTTGTATTAATTAGATACCTTTTCACTACTGTATATACAGATTTTTTTTAAGAATATCTAGATTCTGAAAGAACATTTGATATGGTACCACACAAGAGGCTTGTGCTGAAGCTACAAATGCAAGGACTAGGGGACAATATATAATGTAAATAACTAACTGTTTGGCAGAAAACAAAGACTTGTGTAAATGGTACATACTAAGGGTGAGAAAATCGATTCATAACTAATCGAGTTGGTTTCGAATTTCACAAAAATTTGTCTGCCAAATGAACTCGAGGCTTTTCAGATTTGCAATGGTGCCAACATAATTTTACTGCACATGTTGGCAGGCAAAACTGATGTGGAAGGAGGAAGAAGGATGCTCACATGTCCCTGGGAGGAAGTGTGTGTGGAACAGTACCACATACCTCTTACATCCAGTCACGTCTCCTCTGATGTACAGACCTCCATTATGACTGCTTTTAGCCATCTCTTGTCTCTGCAGAGTTTGACAAACAGAAATCTTAGTTTCCTACTTTTCCATCATCCTCCCACTTCAGAACACCCTATCCTGCCTTCCTCAATACTGTGCCCACTATGCTCTCCAATACTATACTGCATAAAAAGTCCACCTGAAAATACTATTACGACACAGATAATTCCCCCTTCAATTATTATTTGTACATAGTGCCCTGACACTAACAGTGTCGCAAACATAATGTCCCCAAAAATAATTATGCAAAGCTGATACTGTGCCAGGGTGCTCACTACAGTAATAGTGTTCTCGAAAGTCCAAACAATAGTAATCATTCTCTGCAAGAGAGCACTTAGTAGTAATAGTGCCTCTACAGTGACCTCAATAGTACCAATGTATCCACTGTGACCTAGAAAAAATAATGCTCCCATAGAGCACATACTAGTAATTGTGTTCCTCATAGTCTCAAATTAGTAATAAAGCTCACCATAATGCCTCCCGTTAGTAAGATTTCTCCTTATAATGTGTGACAGTATAAAATTCCCCCTTTTGTGTGCCAGTACAAAAATGCCCCATTATAAAATGTGCCAGTACAAAAAATGCCCCATAATGTGTGCAAGTACAATAAAATGCTCCTGGTCTGTGTGCCAGTACAAAAATGTGCCTCTAGGAGAGCCAATGTCCCCATAGTACTCCCCAGTATGTGTGCCAATGCCCCCTACTGTGTGCCAGATAAAAAAATACCCTTAGTTCCCCAGTAGAGTCACTATCGTGCCCCAAATTGTGGGCCTGTACAAAAAATGTTCAATTTTGTGTGCCAGTACAAAACATACCTCCTCTTAGTACCGCCAGTAGGACCAACGTCCCCATGTCTGCCGGTACAAAATGCCCCTATATAGTTCCTGCAATAGATGCCCTCATAGTGCTCCTCTCACCCCCCTCCCCTTCCCCATAGTGTACCCCATAAAATCTGCCCCTATATACTGCCCCCTGTAGATGGCGCCCATAATGTACCAGTATAAAATACCCTTATATAGTGTCCCCAGTATATGCCCCCATAGTACTACTCTCCCCCCTTCCCCATAATGGGCCAACAGCATGTTGCCAAATGAAAAATAATAAACTATACTTACCTCCATGATGCTTTCAGTGATGTGGTGCAGGTCTCTTCCGGGCCTGTATCCTGTACTGTAAGTTGCCCAGCTGAGGCGGTGCAATGGTGACATTGCGCCAATTGTGCTGGCCTCTAATAGGCTACAGGCACTAGGCCTGATGCCTGTTAGAAGGAATGGGGAAGGAATAAGTTGCTCCTGTGCCCCGCTGTAGCATCCAACTGTATCGCTATCCTGAGGATGGCGATACAGTCAAATATAGAGAGATGAGCTCTTCCACAATGGAATCACCCATGGAATTTCCCATGGCCCTCCTGCGACCACCCCACTTTTCTCTAGGGTCGCACCACCTGAGGAGATCGCCTCACCTCATCTAATTGGTGGTGTGGCCCTGAGAAGCACAATCAAGCATCTATTTTAGTGTAACAGGGACAGTGTAGGCAAAGAATAGAAAGAAATAACTGAGGGACTTTTATACGGGAAAGCTTTGAGGGAGTGAGGTGATGAGAGGCTGGACACACTGATGCTTTAGCAGCTCATACTAGAAGTTCTGTTTTACAAAACCAACCACCTGTAAGAAAATAATTTTTTTTATGTGAACAGAGAGACAGCTTTGTTTTTTTTCTTCTACATTTTCATTACATTTTTTTCTTCTTATTACCAGCAAAGCTCCCCGGTAGCCAATAGAATTCTGGTGCGGAACAACTGCACATTTTTTTCAAATAAGTTGAATTACAGCTAAACTATTTTAAGGCAATAATATACATAGTAACATAGTAACATAGTTTGTAAGGCCGAAAAAAGACATCTGTCCATCCAGTTCAGCCTGTTTTCCTACAAGTTGATCCAGGGGAAGGCAAAAAAACCCTGTGAGGTAGAAGCCAATTTTCCTCACTTTAGGGGGAAAAATTCCTTCCCGACTCCAGTCAGGCAATCAGAATAACTCCCTGGATCAACAACCCCTCTCTAGTAACTATAACCTGTAATATTATTACCCTCCAGAAATACATCCAGGCCCTTCTTGAACTCTCTTAGTGAACTTACCATCACCACCTCCTCAGGCAGAGAGTTCCATAGTCTCACTGCTCTCACCGTAAAGAATCCTCTTCTATGTACAAACCTTCTTTCCTCCAAACGCAGAGGATGTCCCCTCGTCACAGTCACAGTCCTCGGGATAAATAGATGATGGGAGAGATCTCTGTACTGACCTCTGATATATTTATACATAGTTATTAGATCTCCCCTCTCCCCTCAGTCGTCTTTTTTCTAAAGTGAATAACCCTAATTTTGATAATCTTTCTGGGTACTGTAGTCCACCCATTCCAGTTATTACTTTAGTTGCCCTCCTCTGAACCCTCTCCAGCTCTGCTATGTCTGCCTTGTTCACAGGAGCCCAGAACTGTACACAGTACTCCATATGTGGTCTGACTAGTGATTTGTAAAGTGGCAGGACTATGTTCTCATCACGGGCATCTATGCCTCTTTTGATGCAACCCATTATCTTATTGGCCTTGGCAGCAGCTGTCTGACACTGGTTTCTGCAGCTTAGTTTGCTGTTCACTAAAATTCCTAGGTCCTTTTCCATGTCAGAGTTACCCAATGCTTTACCATTTAGTATGTACTGGTGACTTGCATTATTCCTTCCCATATGCATAACCTTACATTTGTCAGTGTTAAACCTCATCTGCCACTTTTCTGCCCAACGCCTCCAGTCTATCCAGATCCTGCTGTAGCAGTGCACTGTCCTCCTCTGTGTTAATTACTTTACACAGTTTAGTGTCATCTGCAAAAATTGATATTTTACTGTGCAAGCTTTCTACAAGATCATTAATAAATATATTGAAGAGAATAGGACCCAATACAGACCCCTGTGGTACCCCACTAGTGACAGTGACCCAATCTGAGTATGTAACGTTAATAACCACCCTCTGTTTTCTATCACTAAGCCAGTTACTTACCCACATACAGACATTTTCTCCCAGGCCAAGCATTCTCATTTTGTATACTAACCTTTTATGTGGTACCGTGTCAAACGCTTTGGAGAAGTCCAAATATACGACATCCATTGAGTCGCCGCGGTCAAGTCTAGAACTTACCTCCTCATAGAAACTGATTAAATTGGTTTGACATGACTGATGCCTCATGAAGCCATGCTGATATGGAGTTATTTGCTTATTTTCATTGAGGTACTCCAAGATAGCATCTCTCAGAAAACCTTCAAACAGTTTACCCACAACAGAAGTTAAACTTACCGGCCTATAGTTTCCAGGCTCTGTTTTTGGACCCTTTTTGAATATTGGCACCACATTTGCTATGCGCCAATCCTGTGGAACACTCCCCGTCAGTATAGAGTCCTTAAATATCAGAAATAAGGGTCTGTCGATTACATTACTTAATTCTCTTAGGATACGGGGGTGTATGCCATCCGGTCCTGGTGATTTGTCTATTTTAATATTTTTAAGACGTTGCCATTTTATATGAGTGAAAGTAAATGAAAATTATACAGACAGAAATATTACCGCCTATCCTGCATAGTTATATTGGTGGATTGGAAGAATAATCACGTTACAAGTTTGCAACATAGTAACATAGTTTATAAGGCCAAAAAAAGACATCTGTCCATCCAGTTCAGCCTGTTATCCTGCATGTTGATCCAGAGGAACGCAAAAAAACCCTGTGAGGTAGAAGCCAATTTCCCCCACTTTAGGGGAAAAAAATTCCTTCCCGACTCCAATCAAGCAATCAGAATAATCCTGATCCCTGGATCAACGACCCATCTCTAGTAACTATAGCCTGTAATATTATTACCCTCCAGAAATACATACAGGCCCCTCTTGAACTCTTTTAGTGAACTTACAATCACCACCTCCTCAGGCAGAGAGTTCCATCGTCTCACTGCTCTTACCTTAAAGAATCCTCTTCTATATTTGTGTACAAACCATCTTTCCTCCAGACGCAGAGGATGTCCCCTCGTCACAGTCACAGTTCTGGGGATAAATAGATCATGGGAGAGATCTCTGTACTAATCCCTGATATATTTAGACATGGTTATTAGATCTCCCCTCAGTCGTCTTTTTTCTAAACTAAATTTCTTTTGATAATCGTTCTGGGTACTGTAGTCCACCCATTCCAGTTATTACTTTAGTTGCCCTTCTCTTAACCCTCTCCAGCTCTGCTATGTCTGCCTTGTTCACAGGAGCCCAGAACTGTACACAGTACTCCATGTGTGGTCTGACTAGTGATTTGTAAAGTGGCAGGACTATGTTCTCATCACGGGCATCTATGCCCCTTTTGATGCAACCCATTATCTTAATGGCCTTGGCAGTAGCTGTCTGACACTGGTTTCTACAGCTTAGTTTTCTGTTTACTAAACTTCCTAGTTCCTTTTCCATGTCAGTGTTACCCAGTGTTTTACCATTCAGTATGTACTGGTGACTTGCATTATTCCTTCCTATGTGCATAACTTTACATTTGTCAGTGTTAAAGCTCATCTGCCCAAGTCTCCAGTCTATCCAGATCCATCTGTAGCAGTGTACTGTCCTCTTCTGTGTTAATTACTTTACACAGTTTAGTGTCATCTGCAAAAATTTATATTTTACTGTGCAAGCCTTCTACAAGTTCATTAATAAATATATTAAAGAGAATTGGGCCCAATACTGGCCCCTGTGCTAGTGACCCAATCTGAGTATGTAGCGTTAACCCCTTCGCGACCGGAGCTTTTTTCGGTTCTGCATTTTCGTTTTGCGCTCCCTGCCTTCAAACAGCCATAACTCTTTTATTTTTCTGTTCACATAGCTGTATGAGGGCTTGTTTTTTGCGGGACAAGTTGTACTTTCCAACGCCACCATTTAATATTGCATACGGTGCAGTGGGAAGCGGGAAAAAAATTCCAAACCGGGTGAAATTGCAAAGAAAACGCTATTCCGCTACAGTTCTACGGGTTTCTTATTTACAGCGTTCGATGTGCATTAAAACTGATCCGTTACTTTCATTCTACTGGTCAGTACGAATCCGGCAATACCTAATATGTATAGTTTTTCCTGCGTTTTCATAGTGATAAAATAATTAGAAAGTTGCCCTTTTTTTTTTTTTTTTTTTCCTTGTCAAATCTTGACCCCTATAACTTTTTGGTATTTATGTGTACAGAGCTGTATGGGGGCTCATTTTTTGCGGGACGATCTGAAGTTTTTATTGATACCATTCTGGGGTGTGTATGACTTTTGATCACTTTTTATTTAATTTTTTTTAGAAAAAAAAAGCGACAAAAAACGGCAAATCGCCATTTGGACGCTTTTTTCAGCCACACAATTCGCCGTATTGGAATTTTTTTTTTTATATTTTAAAAGTACGGGCGTTTTCGGTCACGGTGATACCCATGATGTCTATATTTATTGTTATTTAGGTATTTATTTTTTACTTATACGGAAAGGGGGGTGATTTGAACTTTTACATCTTTTTTATTTTTTATATATTTTTTAACATTTTTAAAAAATTTTTTTTTTACTATTAGAAAGCTCAAATATGGGCTTATATATTGTGGCTTTTTTTTTTTTTCTTTATGAGCAATTCTGGGTTTTATAGACTCAGAAAGCCATGAATTGCTCATTTCTTATCCTGGCCTGCCATCTAGTGGCCAGAATAAGAATTGCAGTTTGAAAACTGTAATCCTCACCAGCGAGGATTACAGTTTTCATATGGTGTACAGACACCCCGATTGGCCACACGGGGTTCGCTTCCGGGTTTAGACGCAACTAGATGCCGTGATCACGTGTGATCACGGCATCTAGCCATCCCGGAAGACGCCGCCGATGTAGTAGGTAGCGGCAAGTCTCTGCTGTTAGAAACAGCAGAGACTTGCCGGCCATGACGCCCGCCGCACCCGCGAGCGGGCGCCATGTGCCCGCATCGCTCCAGCGCCGTACATGTACGGCGCTGGTCGCGAAGGGGTTAATAACCACCCTTTGTTTTCTATCACTGAGCCAGTTACTTACCCACATACAGACATTTTCTCCCAGGCCAAACATTCTCATTTTATATACTAAACTTTTACAGTGGGGAAAAAAAGTATTTAGTCAGCCACCAATTGTGCAAGTTCTCCCACTTAAAAAGATGAGAGAGGTCTGTAATTGACATCATAGGTAGACCTCAACTATGAGAGACAAAATGAGAAAACAAATCCAGAAAATCACATTGTCTGATTTTTTAAGAATTTATTTGCAAATTATGGTGGAAAATAAGTATTTGGTCAATAACAAAAGTTCATCTCAATACTTTGTTATATATCCTTTGTTGGCAATGACAGAAGTCAAATGTTTTCTGTAAGTCTTCACAAGGTTGGCACACACTGTTGCTGGTATGTTGGCCCATTCCTCCATGCAGATCTCCTCTAGAGTAGTGATGTTTTGGGGCTGTCGCTGGGCAACATGGACTTTCAAATCCTTCCAAAGGTTTTCTATGGGGTTGAGATCTGGAGACTGGCTAGGCCACTCCAGGACCTTGAAATGCTTCTTACTAGGGATGAGCGAACGTTTGAAAAGTCCGGTTCGCTTCGGCGAACTTTCGTGAAGTTCGGATTCGTACGAACCGAACCTAAAACGAACCTTGCTATAACGGCTGAATAATTGCTGCTACAATAATGGGAGTCTGATAGGGTATAGTTTCGTGTACTTGCAGTTGTTATTACTAGGGATGAGCAAACTTTTGAAAAGTTTGGTTCGCTTCGGCGAACTTTCGTGAAGTTCGGATTCGTACGGACCGAACCTAAAACGAACCTTGCTATAGCGGCTGAATAATTGCTGCTACAATAATGGGAGTCTGATAGGGTATAGTTTCGTGTACTTGCAGTTGCTATTACAATGAAAAAAGTGGAAAAAATCCAAGTGACTTCAACAACGGCGATGCAAAATATACGCATATTTGAGAATCTACACTAATGCGTACGCTAATGCGAACATTCCCGCACAAATAACGAACATACAGTCTAGCGTTGTCAAAGGTACGCTACTTAACTGAATGAATATGTACGCATTAGCGTACGCATACACTGTGTCTGCGAACATTCCTACTCAAGTAACGAACATACAGTCTAGCGTTGTCAAAGGTACGCTACTTAACTGAATATGTACGCATTAGCGTACTCATACACTGCGTCTGCGAACATTCCTACTCAAGTAACGAACATACAGTCTAGCGTTGTCAAAGGTACTCTACTTAACTGAATATGTACGCATTAGCATACGCATACACTGCGCCTGCGAACATTCCTACTCAAGTAACAAACATACAGTCTAGCGTTGTCAAAGGTACGCTACTTAATAATGTACACTAATGCGTACGCTAATGCGTATGAATTCATAAAATGCGTGTACACATTAGTGAACATTCTCAAATATGCGTATATTTAGGGTATGGCATATGGCATATTCCATACCCTAAATATACGCATATTTGAGAATGTTCGCTAATGTGTACGCATTTTATGAATTCAAACGCATTAGCGTACGCATTAGAGTACATTCTCAAATATGCGTATATTTTGCGTCGCCGTTATTTTAACCAGATTCGTTACGAACTTTCTCAAAATTCGGTTCGGTGACGAACCGAACTTTTGGGAAAGTTCGTAACGAATCTGGTTCGTTACGGTTCGGTTCGCTCATCCCTACTTCTTACAAGGCCACTCCTTCGTTGCCCTGGCAGTATGCTTGCGATCATTTGGAACATCCAAATGCTCTCTAGGAAACTTCAGACGGGCCCAGATATGTACTGGATTAAGCAGGGGGACACATATGGCACTGCAGGATCTGAGTCCCTGGCGGCGTAGTGTGTTACTGATGGTAGTCTTTGTTACGTTGGTCCCAGCTTTCTGCAGGTCATTCACTAGGTCCCCCCGTGTGGTTCTGGGATTTTTGCTCACAGTTCTTGTGATCATTTTGACCCCACGGGGTGAGATCTTGGGTGGAGCCCCTGATCGGGGGAGATTATTAGTGGTCTTGTATGTCTTCCATTTTCTAATTATTGCTCCCACAGTTGATTTCTTAACACCAAGCTGCTTGCCTATTGCAGATTCAGTCTTCCCAGCCTGGTGCAGGTCTACAATTTTGTTTCTGGTGTCCTTCGACAGCTCTTTGGCCTTCACCATATGGAGTTTGGAGTGTGACTGTTTGAGGTTGTGGACAGGTGTCTTTTATACTGATAACAAGTTCAAACAGGTGCCATTACTGCAGGTAATGTGTGGAGGACATAGGAGCCTCTTAAAGAAGAAGTTAAAGCTCTGTGAGAGCCAGAAATCTTGCTTGTTTGTAGGTGACCAAATACTTATTTTCCACCATAATTTGCAAATAAAATCTTTAAAAATCAGATAATGTGATTTTCTGGATTTGTTTTTTCATTTTGTCTCTCATAGTTGAGGTCTACTTATGATGTCAATTACAGGCCTCTCTCATTTTTTTAAGTGGAAGAACTTGCACAATTGGTGGCTGACTAAATACTTTTTTTCCCCACTGTATGTGGTACAGTGTCAAATGCTTTGGAGAAGTCCAGATATACGACATCTATTGATTTGCCGCAGTCAAATCTAGAACTTACCTCCTCATAGAAACTGGTTAAATTGTTTTGACATGACCGATCCCTCATGAAGCCATGGTGATATGGCGTTATTTGCTTATTTTCATTGAGGTACTCCAAGATAGCATTTCTTAGAAAACCTTCAAACAGTTTACTCACGACAGATGTTAAACTTATCTGCCTATAGTTTCCGGGCTCTGTTTTTGGACCCTTTTTGAATATTTGCACCTCATTTGCTATGTGCCAATCCTGTGTAACACCCCCTGTCAGTATAGAGTCCTTAAATATCAGAAATAAGGGTCTGGCTATGACATTACTTAATTCTCTTAGGATACTGGGGTGTACGTCATCCAGTCCTGGCGATTTGTCTATTTTAATCTTTTTAAGATGCCACTGTACTTCTTCCTGGGTCAGACAGGGCACTTTTAATGGGGAATTTATTTATATTATGCATTTCATCTGTTTATTTTCCTCAGTGAATACAGTGGAGAAAAAAATATTTAGTAGCTTTGCTTTCTCCTCATCGCTCTCTGCAGCTCCCCTCTCATTACTCTGTAAGGGGCAGACACCTTTAGGTTTATAATTTTTACCATTTATATAATTGAAGAACGTTTTAGGGTTAGTTTTACTCTCTTTGGCGATTAATCTCTCGGTCTCTAGTTTGGCTGCTTTTATTAGTCTTTTACATATTCTATTTTTTTCCTTATAGTTTTTCAATGCTTTCTCGCTCCCCTCCTGTTTTAATGATTTAAATGCTTTCTTTTTGTCATTTATTGCTTTCTTTACAGTTCTATTTATCCACATTGGCTTTTTCTTGTTTCTTAACCTTTTATTCCCATAAGGTATGCACCTCTCACAATTAGATATTAGGATGCTTTTAAAAATATCCCATTTTGTGGCTGTATTTTTATTTTTGAGGACTTTGTCCCAGTTAGTTAGGCCTATGGCCTCTCTTAGTTGGCTAAATTTTCTTTTTTGGTATTGGTTTGGTATTTTTGTTCCTCCCTGAAGAATCACTCTTTTGAATGGCAATTGGAAGTTTATTATTTTATGGTCACTATTTCCCAGGTGTCCCCCAACCTGCACATCTGTTGTTCTGTCAGGTCTATTGGTTAATACTAAGTCCAGTATGGCTGTCCCTCTAGTCGGGTCCTGAACCAGTTGGGAAAGGTAATTGTCTTTGGTTATTGCCAAGAACCTGTTTCCTTTATTAGATGTACAGGTTTCAGTTTCCCAGTCTATATCTGGGTAGTTGAAGTCCCCCATAATAATGACCTCATTCTGATTTGCTGCCTCGTCTATTTCGTTTAGAAGTAGGTTTCCTGTGGACCCTGGTATATTAGGTGGTTTATAATAAACTCCTATTAGTATTTTATTATTGTTTTTGGCTCCATTTATTTCTACCCACAGTGACTCCACATCTTCATGTCCCTGACTTATATCTTCCCGGAGTGTGGGCTTTAGACAGGACTTTAAATAAAGGCAGACTCCACCCCCTTTCCGGTTCTGGCGATCCTTTCTAAAAAGACTGCAACCCTGAACGTTAACTGCCCAGTCATAGCTATCATCCAGCCATGTCTCCCAAGTTACTCCCACTATGTCATAGTCCTCCTCACACATCACTAATTCCAGTTCACCAGTTTTATTAGTCAGGCTTCTGGCATTAGTGTACATACAATTAAGAGGTTGATATATATTTTTCCCCCTACACCTTTCCTTCTGAAAAAGGAAGTGAAAAAAATATTTTTGAACCTGCGTAGACAGTACACAGAAATGTTATCAGGCTTTCCTGCATCCCTATATTGGTGGCTGTGGGGTTTGGGGGGGGGATAATCACATTACAAGTTTGCAACATGTATCTTAACAGTGAAAAAAGGTCTGTTTTGAACCTATGCTTTTAAAGGGTATCTGTCAGTAGATTTGTAGCTATGAAACTGGCTGACCTGCTTGTAGCAGCTGAAGGCACCTGTGTTGGTCCCATGTTCATATGTGCCCACATTGCTGAGATAGAGGATGTTTTAATATATGCTAATAAGCCTCTAGGAGCAAGGGGGTGTTGCACTAACATCTATAGCTCAATGAGGCCTCTTGGGGGCAGAAGAGCACAGAGCTGCAGGGTCAGTAGACCCTGATCAGCTCTGCCTGGTACAAAGTCCCCATGGGAGGCTGGTTTCCCCTGTGAATGGGGCATCTTTGGATGCCCCAGTTACAGTGGAAGTAATGCAAAAAAAAAAAATCTCATCTTTCAGTGACCTATTGGGGACAAATTACAGTATGTGGAAAAAAAAATATATAAAAAATAGGTTAACCCCTTCAACCCCGGACCTGTTGTCACCTTCCTGCCCAGGCCATTTTTTGCAAATCTGATATGTGTCACTTTATGTGGTAATAACTTTGGAACGCTTTTATTTATCCAAGCCATTCTGAGATTGTTTTCTTGTCACATATTGTGCTTCACGACAGTAGTAAATTTGTGGCAAAATATTTCATTTTTATTTATAAAAAATATCAAATTTAACAAACATTTTAAAAAATTAAAAAATTTGCAAATTTCAATTTCTGTACTTTCAAAATACATAGTAATACCTCCAAAAATAGTTATTATTTTACATTCCCCATATGTCTACTTTATGTTGGCATCATTTTATAAATGTAATTTTACTTTTTTAGGATGTTAGAAGGCTTAGAATTTTTCAAATTTTCACCAATTCAGGTATAAAGTGATTTTGAGGGGCTTATGTAATGGAAACCACCCCTAAATGACCCCATTTTAGAAACTACACCCCTCAAATTATAAAAAACTGCTGTTGAAAACTTTGTTAACCCTTGAGGTGTTCCACAAGAATTAAAGGAAAATGGAGGTGAAATTTCAAAATTTCACTTTTTTGGTAGATTATTCATGTTAATAATTTTTTTCTTGCAACACAGCAAGGGTTAACAGCAAACTAAACCTCAATATACATTGCTCTGATTCTGCAGTTTACAGAAATACCCCATATGTGGTGATAAACATCTCTATGGGTTTGTGGCAGTTGTCAGAAGGAAAGGAGCGCCATACGGATTTTGGAGGCAGATTTTGCTAGAATGGTTTTTAGGCACCATTTTGTAATTGAGAGACCCTGACGTACCCCTACAGTGGAAACCCTCAAAAAGTGACCCCATTTTGGAAACTACACCCTTCAAAGAATATATTAAGGGGGTACTGGCCACTTTGACCCCCTAAGCGTTTAACAGAATTTGGAGAGGGCTGGATCTCACAGGCTTTCGTAAATAGCAGCCGGATGCCCAAAGAAGGCATCCGTCTGCTATCTAAGCCATCGGGTCACAGCAGCGCGGGGACCCGATGGACACCCCTTCCCACCGCCCGCATCGCATGTGCCATGGTCAGCGCTGACCGCGGCACATGAAGGGTTAATGCACCGGTATCTGTCTTTTCACCAATGTCGGTACATACAGCAGGGGTCCAGCTACTGGGCACAGCCAGACCCCCACCGCTGATCGGACGGGCGCAGCTCCTGTACCCACCCGATCAGTGCACCGTAGCACTACGGCCCTGGTCGGGAAGTCACTTTCCGCAGCGCCGTACATGTAAGGCGCTGGTCGGGAAGGGGTTAAACATGCTAAAAAAATTAAAAAATAATAAAATAAAAATATAATAAAATACAAATAAAAGAAGAACAAGAAATAAAAAGTCATATTGGGGAGATATTGTGTCGCAGAAAATATATTTAAAATATAATACAAAATTATTTTTAAAAAATAATGAAAGTACAAATAAAAAAATAAAAGGTAAAAATAAAAGTGTTCACTGTCCTCAAACTGTCTTTTTTATGACCTTTTGGGGGACAAATTATAATTATATTTTATAAAATATATTTTATAAAATAAGTAATAAACCAATTAAAAAAAAAAGAATAAAAGAAAATATTAATAAAATACAAATGAAAGCAAAAAATAAAGAGTGGAAAAAAAAAAAAAAGTCAGAGCGTCCCACAAAGGTCTTTTTATGACCTCTTGGGGGACATATTATGTAGTAGAAATACATAAAAAATTAATTAAAAAAAAGCTAAAAAATAAATTACATAAAAGAAAAAACACCCACACCAACCAAAGCCGTTTCCTTTATCGCCCCATTTACATGAAACCATGTACATTATATAGCAAAATGACCAACACAAAATAGCTAATAATAATCTATTTTGGTGTCAGTTTGCATAAGGAGCTATACGTTTTGTAAAGTTTACACCAAATAAAACTAAATTATAAAATTATAATAAATTATATGGTAAATGCTGTCGTACCACTTAGATGTTTCTTAGCTCTGGCCTGGGCTATGTGGTGGGAGTGACTCTTGGCCATGCAAGCAAGAGCATCACTGCTATATGCAAAATTTGGCACATCAGTACTATATACAAAATTTGACTCCCAGATAACACCCATAAATGCCCCTAATTTAGAAACTACATCCCTCAAATTATTCAAAACTGATATTACAAACTTTGTTAACCCTTGAGGTGTTCCACAAGAATTAAAAGAATTTCAATTTTTATTTGAAGATTTTCTGTTGATCCATTTATTTCCTGCAACACAGTAAGGGTTAACAGCAAAACAAACCTCAATATGTATTACCCTGATTCTGCGGTTTACATAAATACCCATTCTGTTTTCATAAATTGATCTATGGGCACATGGCACTGGTCAGAAGGGAAGGAGCGCCATATGGTTTTTGGAGGGTATATTTTGTTGAAATGGTTTTTGAATGTCATGATATAAACCCTGAGGTCTACAGTGGAAACCCCCAAAAAGTGACCACATTTCGGAAACTACACCCCTCAAGGAATTTAGTAAGGGGTGTATTGAGCACTTTGACCCCACAGGTGTTTTACAGAATTTAGAAACACTTGGCTGTGAAAATGAAAAATGTAATTTCTTCTAATAAAATATTGCTTCAGCCCCAAGTTTTTCATTTTCACAAGGGTAACAGGAAAAAAGCACATCATAACAATTTTCTCTTGAATATGACAACCCCCGTATGTAGATGTACATTGCTGCAGAGGCACATCACAGGACTGAGAAGGGATGGAGCGCCATATGGGTTCAGCAATGCAGATTCTGATGGCTGGGACCATGTTGGTATTGAACAGTCTCTGAGGTACCAGTCCACTTATTTTCTGACAACCTTCTCTGTGCGAGGACTCAATTTTTGCAGGATGAGTTGCCATAATCATTGGTTCTATTTTGGAGTAAAAATGACTTTTTGATCGCTTTTTATTTAGCTTTTTGGGAAACAGGATAAGGAAAAGGCAGAAACTTGGCCATTGTTTTTTGGGTTTTGTTACTGCCATGTGTACCATGTAGGAAAAATCATATTATCTTTATTGTGCTGGACAGTATGATTACAGAGATAACAATTATATATATATATATATATATATATATATGTGTAAAATTTACATTTTATAACTTTTACCCAAAGCATTTTTGTAAAAAAAAATGTTTACAATACTTTTTGATTGCTCAGTATTACGCTTTTTGTGAAGTGAGGTAACAAAAAATTGTCTGTTCTGGCATGTTTTTATTTTATTTTTCTTACAGCGTTCAACTGATGGTATAGATAATGTAATATTTTATTAGAACCGGTTGTTACTGATGCGGCAATACCTAATATGCTTTTGTTAAGTTTTACACAATAAATGCACTTTTGAAAAGAAAAAAATCTTATTTTTGTGTTTGGCCAATTGTCTTGTGTGAGGGATCAATTTTACTGAATGTGGAGCCAAGTGTCGAGCCAAATAAAGTTAAAGTTCATTGACCACGAATCCGAATTTCCTCACACTTTGTGGTAACGAATCAGATTTTCTCTAAAATGGCTTCTGCACTTTACAAAGTTAAAGTAAGAAGCACGGGAACAAGGGATCACCCATAATGTTGTGCAGGCAGCCAATCAGCTCCTGTGATGTCACAGCCCTATAAAAACCCTTATCCTGCCTGGTCTCTCTTAGCATAGAGACAGATGTAACCAGTGCTAGGGAAAATGTTTTACAAAGCTTTTAACTGTAAAATCTGGGATACGGACAGTGTAGGGAGATTGTAGGGAGACTTTTCAGACACTGTAGGGAAAGCATAGGAAGAATGAGGCACAGTGTAAGCTCTGTAGGATCCATAGAAGACAGTGCAGCTTGCATTATTTCCCATTGTAGCGCAGAGTGTTTGAATTTGTCATCAAGTTGCTTGAGGACATCAGTATGGCCATATGTAGGATCTGTGCACAGAAGGTGAAGCGCGGCCAGGGTATCAATGTTGGCACCACGGTGCTAATGTTGTGGTACGGCCTGACACATCTCCCAGCGGCTGCCACCCCTTCTCCAGCAGTCAGGGCTCCACCTCCTCAGCAAAAGAGAGCTGTGTTTCATTCCCATCGTCTACTGGTCCTGATGTTCCTTGTCACGCTGTTTGCCAGCAATTGATCACCAAGGTGACTGGTAACCGTGCTGAAGCTGAACCTGCTCCTAGCCAAGTTGCTGGTACTAAAGTCCCTCTCTTTCCATGTGGTTGAAGGTGGAGAGTCCCAAGCTGTCACTACTGCTCTAAAAAAGCTGTACCAGCCCTGCATACGTACATATAGCAAAAGGTGGGCCACTCCTTTGAGCCTGACAGTGTCTGGTACAGTTCACGGCAGTGCTGATGTGTGCAGCTGAAACTGTGATCAAGGACAATATATGTCCTTTATGGCCCACTAGGTAAATGTGGTTCCGGCCTAGGCACACCAGCAACTTGACCAGGTGATGGCAATGCGGCCTCTGCATTCTCATGCTGTGGTTGCGGCACCAATATCCTCCTCGGCCTCTTTATCCTGTACCTTGTACTCAGCCTTCATTGTAGGCACAGTTCGGAGTGCTCCTCCAGCATACCACCTGCGTATGCAGAGCACAAAGGTGTCACGCTGTTCTGCAACTGGCCAGCCCAGGTTAACAAAGTCACACCGGGGAGGAACTGCCCAGCATCATCAACCAAGAAATCCTGGCTATCTACTCGCTAACTGAAGATCAGAACCATGCCAACAATAACAGGAAGAACATTGTGTTACCACTGCATCATGCATGGCACATGTCTTTAATCTTGTTGTAAACCAATTCTTCAATTCTTGCACCCATATGCAAGATGTCTTGAAAATGTCCAGGAAACTGTGCATGCACTTTAGCCACTCTTACCCTGCAAAACATGCACTCCTTGAGCTGCAAAGGTAGAATGGTATTTCCCAACATTGCTGCATCCACGCGTTGGAACTCCACCTTCCACATGTTGGACCGACTATACAGTATGGGCACAGGAAGGCAGTGAATGATTTCTTGATTATGCAGGCAGACAGAGGTAATCCCCTGTGTAACTTCAACATTCGTCGGTGGTAGCTCATGCGTGACACCTGCTGTTTTCTCAGGCCCTTTGAGGAGGCCACTTTGTCAGTTGCCAGGACTATGGGATGAATGGTTTTATTCCACTCCTTCACGTCCTGGAGCAGATGCTGATGAATCATCTACATTCATCTGGCATCTACATTTCACGGCTACCTGAGCCCTGTGGCGGCTGAACCGTCGGAGGATGAAGACGAAGACATTAACGTCCAGAAATCGTATACAGAAATAGGTGGTTTATCTGCTCAAGTGACAGGAGAGAAACAGGAGAAGCATGAGGAGCTGGAGGGCCATGAGGAAGACCAAGCAGATGACCCTGACAAACCGTGGCAGTTTGCAGTGGAGATGAAGGCAGGTAGTCCCTCTGATCCCCTTGTGCAAACGGCCAGATGCATACTGAGTTACTTGCGTTGTGAGAGGGATGACTACTGGCTCTCCATTATGTTAGACCCTCACTATCGGACCAAAATGGAGGCTTTTTTTCCACCTGCTGAGAGGGATGAAAAGCTCAACTACTATAGAGACATCCTATCTACTCTGTTACTCGCTGCCTATGTACGCCATCGCTCATTCCCACAAAGGTCTGACCGGGGGACCCCCTGTACTCATGCTCCACTGCCATGACTGCTGGAGGGAGGGGGGTAAGAGCAACACCAGCAGCAGCAACTTAAGTATTGTGTCTGTAATGAACACTTTTCTTCACCCGTCTACTAAAGAAACCACCTAGCAGCATCAGCAGCACGATATGAAGCAGAACCTGAACCAGCAGGTGGTGGCATACTTGGGCTGCACCCTGCCATCCCAGATTCAAGATCCCCTGGACTACTGGGAAGCCAAACTTGATTTGTGGCCGTAACTGGTCGAGTTTGCCCTGGACAAGCTTTCCTGCCCAGCCAGTAGTGCTGCATCAGAGCGGGTGTTTAGTGCTGCAGGAGGCATAGTTACAACAAACAGAACAAGCATTTCAACATAAAATGTTGAGATTGACCTTTCTAAAGATGAAACAGGATTTCCACACACTGGTGCCTGCTGCATCAGACTAGATCATTCTGGCAGTAAAGTTCTGACTGCAGTGTGCTGTCACACCAGAACATTGTGAAAAATGTCCTGTTACATCTGGCTACATGCTTCAGCCATTATTATGATACTGTCACCTGATGCCACACACCCGCTGCTTCTGCTGCCATCTTCTCCTACTGCCACCCACCATCTTGTGTTATCTTGTGATACTGCTACTGCTGTTGCTCCCACCTCCCCACTCTATGTGATTAGGCCACTATGTTGACTCCTCATGCTGTTGTCACCCTCTCTACTCTGTCAGACCTGTCAGAAGAACTAAAAAATGAAAAACACAACGGATCCTGTCTTTGGAGCATCCATAAGGCCTGTATGACATGGTCAGTATTTTGCATTAGGATTTGCCAAAAGCAGGAATTGGTACAAACCACAGAAGACATGCAAATATTTCCATCACGTGTTATCTATGTTTTCGAACCACTCCTGGCCCTTTGGCCTTAGCAATACTGATTAATCTCTGATGCAAAAAACTGACCAAATATTGACCTGTTGATAAAGGCTGTTTGAGTTCTGCATGCAGTACCCTTTTCCATCTGAATAAAACAGATTTCAGAGGCAAATAACCAAAACTCATGCAAATGGAGGATTAGGCCTCTATCACATGTTCAGTATTTTGCATAGGCATTTGCTCATGATTTGGAAGCCAAAATCAGGAGTGGGTACAAACCACAGAAGACATGCAAATATTCCAATCATGTGGCTTCTCTGTTTTGGACCTTTGCGATACTGATATATTACTGACCAAATAATGACTGTGTTAAGGTGGATGCTCAAAAGGGAAAAATAAACAGTTACATCAACACAAACCTACTGCAGACTCCCTCTCCACTCTGTCATGGGCCCACTACTTGTATCACCGTGTAACAGAACTGGTTCTCTGGCAATCTATGTGTAATAAGCAGATGTAAAATGAGAGTGCATTTTCACTCTGTAGAAGAATCTTGGGCCACTGCACAGTTAAGTACATTATACCTGATGCTAACATTGACCTGTAGGGCTGAGTTCACACTTCAGTTATTTGGTCAGTATTTGACCCATAAATGACCAAACAAATGAGAATTGAGTCTAAGAGTGAAGCCTGTCACCTGCCTGTCATACTGACGCACAGTAACTGTTATGCATGTTTTTGCAATGCACAGTGATTTACACAAGATACATTCTCCCTGCAGGCCAGGAAATAGCTGACCTATAACGCGCTTCGTGATTAATTAATTCCAATCGAATCAAATTTTTGGCAAAAATTTGGCTAAGCGTCCGAATCGAATTTTTGAAAACCTTGCTCATCTCTAAGGAGTCATCTCAAAGAGGGTTTTCAGCGCTGTGGGGGCATGGTGTCTTCCGCCAGTATCTAAAATATCACTTTTTTGTCAAAATGAACCATGTCTGGATTCGGGAGGATTTTCACACTCCTCAGGCTGAGGCCAATGAATAGATCTGGCCTTGCTAATAGTGGCCCATCTTGCCACTGTTGCTGCCTGCCTGACTCAATCATGCCACTGACATCATAATGCAACTGCTGCAGCCTGCTCACCATCATGTTCTGTATGGCTGCTGCTGCCTCATCATGCTGCTGCTCTGGCCTGCCAACCATTGTGTTCTGTACGGCTACTGCCTCCATCATGCCACCAGTGCCATCATGCCACTGATGCAGCCTGCCAACCATCTTCTGTAAGGCTCATGCTGCCTCCATCATGCCACTGCTGCAGCCTCCATCATGCCGCCATCTCCATTATGCCACTGCTGCAGCCTGCCGACCATCATCTTCCATAAGGCTCGTGCTGCTTCCAGTCAACATATACCATATGGCTGCTGCTGCTCTTCGCTGTTAATCTCCGACTGCCACCACTATTAACGCAAGGCATCAGCCACTACTTCCACTACTACTACTATTAATATTACTACTACTACTACTACACACAGACGACCTACTGCCATTTATATTCCATGCTATGCTGCTTCTGCTGCTGCTACAATTGTGGTACGTGCCTCTGATACCTTTCGCTTTCCACTTCCACATTATATTGCTGCTGTTCCCAATTTTAAAGGAAGAATTTTTGGGGGGGCTTGTACACAACAAGCCATTTTTTCTTCTGACAATCAATAGTGGTGCATGTCATATGGGAATGCATTCTGACCCTGGCATAATCTTTGGACACTTGGTCTCCCAAGCCACTTTAAAAATAAAAGTGTTATCCCAACATAATCTGCCCCGAAAAGAGAATATTTTTGGAAGCTTTGGAACATAAAAAATATGCTGGGTGTTAATGCTGTCAAATGTGCATTTACCCATAGCTATCTATGCATGTCAGTGTTACTCAGACATCATTTACTTTTGCTGTAACTGCATATGAGAGCTTTGAGAAAGGGGAGGGGAAAAAAATCATAAAAATAAACGAAAAGACATAAAAAGTTTTCCAAAAAAAAGAGTCCTAGGAGATTAGAGGGTTCAGTCCAAATAGATTCAGGTCCAAACCAAACCTTTTAAAAAATTTGGTGAACCTGAACCAACCGAACCTTGAGTGATTCACTCATCTCTATTCTACACAATAGTCGACCATATGATTTGATCACAAAATGATTTTGGAAATCCAGTTCCCCTCTATGAAGTAACTCCTCCATACAGTCCAAAAATCGTATGATACGAAAAAAAACTGTATGCTGTCCCTTCTCACACCTCACGAGCTTCACACAGAAATGGAATTTGTGGGTGCAGTTTAACAAGAAATGGTCAGGCTAAGTAGATTGATAATGAAACAATCCCACTTCTGGCACGACCTTTATTATAATACCTAATTTTATTTCGGGACCCTTCTTTAATCCTCTGTTCTTCCTTATGTTATTGGGAATGGACTATTTCCATATAAAACATTTTGCTTGTACGTATGTGATGTGTTGAATGTGGTAATTTTATAACTGTATTATTGTATTTCATTTTTCCATGCACTTATTCTATTCACTAGTAATTTTGTAAGGACTCCTGTGTAACTCTGATTCTATTTGGGATTGATTAACATCTTAATTAAAAAAAATGATTGAGGGGTGACCTAATTACTTTGTATAAATATACTTAAGGTCAATAAAGATCTCTCTCAGGACTATAATGATAACAAAGTAGAGTGTAGAGGAAAGAAATCTAGACCAACGTAGAAAGTGGTTATGTACTGTAAGAGCATTAAGACTATGAAACTCTCCGGCAGAAGAAATTGTTATTCTGAATTCATTAAAAGAGTTTGAAAGTGGCCTGAGTTTATTTTTTAGAGTAACAGTAATACATGTTACAGCTACTAGATTTCTTGAGAAGGGAGTTATTCTAATTGCCAGGTTTGAAGTCGGGAAGGATTTCTTTTCCCTAAGAGGAGGAAAATTGTCTTTTACCTTTTATAAGGGTTTTTTCCTTCCTCTGGATTAAATTTGCAATATGATAGGTTGAATTGGATAAACATGTCTTGTTTCTACCGTTCAAACTGTGCTACTATGTAAATACCAGTGCATTTAAAAGTACAAAGCATAGAATAAGAATAACATGGCCCATGTTAAATATGTGCCAATCTTACCAGAAAGTCTCCTGTAATGACCAATGCTTTTTTGCTGCATGAGTCTCTTATTATTCCCAAATCATGTTCTTTAAAGCTGTACTCATTGGTAGTTTCCAGAAGACACCTTAAGGGAGTAAATACATAAATTATGATAAGGAAACAAGAAGGCAGTACTACACTGATGAGCAAAAGGGTAACAATGTTTTGAACTTTTGACTTCCAGGCTCCGTATCTCACCATTAACTACATCAAAGCTAGAACCAGCCCAGTATCTCACATGGATCCAGAGATCTCCCCATTCATTGCTCCCCATTTATATCAAGCTGACAGCTCAAGGGGAGTGTCTTTTCTGCTGCAGCTAAGGGGGCGTGTCTCAGCTCTACCTATCACAGCAGGAGGCGTGTCCATGCTCTCCCTATCACAGCTCAGGAGGCAGTTAAAAGTTGAAAGTGAGCATGTGCGGCCTGCTCAGTGAATAGGTCAAAGAAATAAGAAATTAAGTGGCACTATACAGATACATGTTATTGAATAACTTAGTAGCTATACAAAATGTTTAATTACATACAATTACAAAAGTATTCAGATCCAGGTGCTGGTTTGAAAACTGTAGAATATTTTTCGTGGGACAACCCCTTTAACTACAGCTTTCAATGTGAGACTACCATCATTTTATATAAAACCATCTTGGCTATCTCATACAGTACATAAATTGGACTTGCAACTATTTTGCATACAATTAGTTACGCAGATTCTTGGTATGTAACTGCGTTGTTACTGTTTTGCTCCTAAGTTTCTAAATTTTTATTTTTATTATTTTGTAAATCCACCTTTGGCTTTCAATACTGCCTGAATCCTTCTTGTTCTGGGCTTGCCCTCTACCACTTATAGATCAGCATAAATAGTAATAATATAACAGTCATCTGGATTTGTATAGAAAATCTTACTAATATGATATCAGTACTTTAAAAGCATTTATCTACAATACACGAATGTCCCCAACATTAAAATTACACTTAAAAAAAAATGCATAAAATTATAAACATAAAAGATAATATTAAAAAATCAGAATAGTTCATAATAGATTATGTATACAGCCTCCTTATTTATAGTCTCAATTCATATATGATTTTAAAAAATAAGCTCAATTCATATATGGCTTAAAAATAATTGATGACTGGTGTGACGAATCCCGCACTACGCAGCCCAACTACATCGAGCCCACGAGACGCGGTTACGTCACTGTTTTCCAAGACGTGACGTTACGCCCTCCCTAGGAGCACATAAGGTCAGCTTGGTACAGTTTACACAGACGCCTCCTGTCCAAGCGGGCACATGGAGGCCAACCCTGACAAGCTAAGGAAGCCTTTACACTGTGAAACAGTGAAACAGAGCTTTCTCAGCCCGGTAGACTGCCACCAGTTTCTCATTTGATATAAGCCCGGTCCGCTAACGGGATTATATAGGGTGAGAAACCAACCCACAGTAGTGTATACTATGCCGAAACACGGACATGGAGATTTGTGGACAGAGATACAAGAACAGCACAAGATTAAATTATATTTAATTGCCTTAATGGGGCAGTGATGTCAGCAGTTCGCCACGGTCCCTCCAAACACATTGCTTGATGTGACCCCCTTTAGAGAAAGACGCTGGCCTCTGTCCTGTGTGGGACTTTTCACCTGTAGTTGGTCACTAACCTCCCTCCCTCTTGGATGAGTTCACCCTCCCTTCCTTGTTTTAGCAGCCAAAACCCATTATGGCCTATAGATACAGACCAGAAGGTCACAGGGAGATGTTTCTGGGACCAACAGATCCGCCTGGGTTCCGGCTACAAGTGGACACCAAACATGGCGCCGTTATTAAGTTCCTGCTTGGAGAGCTCCATATCTCCCTTTCCTAGCATCCTACCACCAAACTACGACCAGGGGCATGTACATCTTGGCCCCAGGGTCGCAAATATGTAACTGGTTTATGCCTGTGATGGACGGGCAATTCATAATTCTTTATGAACTCCCAGTTCCATGATGTCTGAGGGATCTGATTGATCTGGATAGTAGCTGACACCCCCTGCCAAGGGGCTTTCCTGTAGGATGAGATGGACTCTGTGCTGGCTACTTGAGGTGTGAATTTGTACACATGCGGCCTGCTTGAAGCCAGGACCCCTGCGGTGTTTACTCCCTCTGCTATCTGACAGTAAATGACTGGAATTAGATCATGGATGGCATTAAATCATAATTCCATATTCCTCACAGCTGGTTACTCCAAATTCCTAGTCCCAATAATTGCTATTCACAGTATGTATACAATCAAATTCATATAAATCATTACATAGTCCAAGTTAATCTAGCAATTGATATTTGTTGCTCAATGATTGGTAAATTTTTTGTTAAAAAAATGCATATCTAGACATGTCTAATGCCACCATCTTTACATTACCAGTCAGCCATCTTGCCCTAATCAAGCAGGTAACTTTGGGCTGTACTTCATTCGCTACATGTAGTATCTCCTGATGTAGTTGAGGTTCCCAATGTGCCAAACGTTGTGTGTTAGTCTCTAGCAGCTCAGCATCCCACGTGGTGCCCGGCTCCTTCATTCACCGGCGTGATATGCGGCTGGATTAGTGTTATTTATCCAGCGCTTGCTTCCTTCAATTTAGCCTTCAGTTAGATGTATCATATTGTATAGGCTTGTATATTCCACGGAGGTGTTCGCTACTTTTTTAGAGTGTGTTAAACTAAACGGGTTTCGGAGTTTACATACTCCATCAGTGGTTCTATATGCAATCCCAAAGATATACTCTATTTAAACACTCCATTGTATAGGGCGGTGCTCTTCATCAAATTGCTTTGTAGCAACACAGAACTAGAATAGATTTTCATTACACATATTTTATATAGATATCTCATATACAGTCGGTAAAAAAAGTATTTAGTAAGCCACCAATTGTGCAAGTTGTCCCTCTTCAAAAGATGAGAGAGGCCTGTAATTGACATCATAGGTAGACCTCAACTATGAGAGACAAAATGAGAAAACAAATCCAGAAAATCACATTGTCTGATTTTTTAAGAATTTATTTGCAAATTATAGTGGAAAATAAGTATTTGGTCAATAACAAAAGTTCATCTCAGTACTTTGTTATATATCCTTTGTTGGCAATGACAGAGGTCAAACGTTTTCTGTAAGTCTTCACAAGGTTGGCACACACTGTTGCTGGTATGTTGGCCCATTCCTCCATGCAGATCTCCTCTAGAGCAGTGATGTTTTGGGGCTGTCGCCGGGCAACACGGACTTTAAACTCCCTCCAAAGGTTTTCTATGGGGTTGGGATCTGGAGATTGGCTAGGCCACTCCAGGACCTTGAAATGCTTCTTACGAAGCCACTCCTTCATTGCCCTGGCGGTGTGCTTGGGATCATTGTCATGCTAAAAGACCCAGCCACGTTTCATCTTCAATGCCCTTGCTGATGGAAGGAGGTTTGCACTCAAAATCTCACGATACATGGCCACATTCATTCTTTCATGTACACGGATCAGTCGTCCTGGTCCCTTTGCAGAGAAACATCCCCAAAGCATGATGTTGCCACCCCCATGCTTAGGGAGCTTAGGGAGTTAAATAAGTGGCTAAGAGGCTGGTGCAGGAAGGAAGGGTTTGGGTTCATGGAGAACTGGGCCGACTTCTATGTCGGCTACAGACTCTACAGTAGGGACGGGCTGCACCTTAATGGGGAGGGTGCAACTGCCCTGGGGGAAAAAATGGTTAGACAGCTGGAGGAGCTTTTAAACTAGGATCTGGGGGGAGGGTGGGGGGTCATACTAATAAGGGGGTAGATAGTGTAGATAGAGAGTGGGTCATAGGAGGGGAGCAAATAGGAGCAAAACATCAACCAAAGTAACCCAAAAACCCTGGATATTCACTTCACAGGTAATAGTAATTTAAAAAGGGGGGTAAAAAATATACCTCTTAAGTGTATGTACACTAAAGCCTGACTAATAAAATTGGTGAGCTGGAATTAGTGATGTGTGAGGAGGACTATGACATAGTGGGAGTAACTGAGACATGGCTGGATGATACCTATGACTGGGCAGTTAACGTACAGGGTTACAGTCTGTTTAGAAAGGATCGCCAAAACCGGAGAGGGGAGGGGTCTGCCTTTATGTAAAGTCCTGTCTAAAGCCCACACTCCGGGAAGATATAAGTGAGGGACATGAAGATGTGGAGTCACTGTGGGTTGAAATAAATGGAGCCAAAAACAATAATAAAATACTAATAGGAGTTTATTATAAACCCCCTAGTATACCAGAGCCCATATAAAATCTACTTCAAAACGAAATAGACGAGGTGGCAAATCATAATGAGGTTATTATTATGGGGGACTTCAACTACCCAGATATAGACTGGAAAACTGAAACCTGTATATCTCATAAAGGAAACAGGTTCTTGGAAATAACCAAAGACAATTACCTTTCCCAACTGGTTCAGGACCCGACTAGAGGGACGGCCATACTGGACTTAGTATTAACCAATAGACCTGACAGAACAACAGATGTGCAGGTTGAGGGACACCTGGGAAATAGTAATCATAATATAATAACCTTCAAATTGTTATTCAAAAGAGTGTTTCTTCAGGGAGGAACAAAAATACCAAACTTCAAATAAGCAAAATTTTGCCAACTAAGAGAGGCCATAGGCCGAACTAACTGGTACAAAGTCCTCAAAAATAAAAATACAGCCACAAAATGGGATATTTTTAAACGCATCCTAATGTCTAATTGTGAGAGGTACATACAGTACATTATGGGAATAAAAAGTTAAGGAACAAGAAAAAACCAATATGGATAAACAGAACTGTAAAGAAAGCAATAAATGACAAACAGAAAGCATTTAAATCACTAAAACAGAAGGGTAGGGAGGAAGCATTGAAAAACTATAAGGAAAAAAATAGAATATGTAAAAGACAAATAAAAACAGCCAAACTAGAGACCGAGAGATTAATCGCCAAAGAGAGTAAAACTAACCCTAAAATGTTCTTTAATTATATAAATGGTAAAAAGTATAAACCTAAAGGTGTCGGCCCCTTACAGAGTAATGAGGGGGAGTTGCAGAGAGCGATGAGGAGAAAACAAAGCTACTAAATATCTTTTTCTCCACTGTATTCACTGAGGAAAATAAACTGTCAGATGAAATGCAGAATATAAAAGTAAATTCCCCATTAAAAGTTCCCTGTCTGACCCAGGAAGAAGTAGAGCTGCATCTTAAAAAGATTAAAATAGACAAATCGCCAGGACCGGATGGCATACACCCCCGTATCCTAAGAGAATTAAGTAATGTCATCGCCAGACCCTTATTTCTGCTATTTAAGAACTCTATACTGACAGGGAGTGTTCCACAGGATTGGCGCATAGCAAATGTGGTGCCAATATTCAAAAAGGGTCCAAAAAAAGAGCCCGGGAACTATAAGCCGGTAAGTTTAACATCTGTCGTGGGTAAACTGTTTGAGGGTTTTCTAAGAGATGCTATCTTGGAGTACCTCAATGAAAATAAGCAAATAACTCCATATCAGCATGGCTTCATGAGGGATCGGTCATGTCAAACCAATTTAATCAGTTTCTATGAGGAGGTAAGTTCTAGATTGGACCGCGGCGAATCAATGGATGTCGTATATCTGGACTTCTCCAAAGCATTTAACACGGTACTACATAAAAGGTTAGTATATAAAATGAGAATGCTTGGCCTGGGAGAAAATGTCTGTATGTGGGTAAGTAACTGGCTCAGTGATAGAAAACAGAAGGTGGTTATTAATGGTACATACTCAGATTGGGTCACTGTAACTAGTAACTAGTTCTTTTCAATATATTTATTAATGATCTTATAGAAGGCTTGCACAGTAAAATATCAATTTTTCCAGATGACACTAAACTGTGTAAAGTAATTAACACAGAAGAGGACAGTATACTGTTACAGATAGATCTGGATAGACTAGAAACCAGTGTCAGACAGCTGCTGCCAAGGCCAATAAGATAATGGGTTGCATCAAAAGAGGCATAGATGCCAGTGATGAGAACATAGTCCTGCCACTTTGCAAATCACTAGTCAGACCACACATGGAGTACTGTGTACAGTTCTGGGCTCCTGTGAACAAGGCAGACATAGCAGAGCTGGAGAGGGTTCAGAGGAGGGCAACTAAAGTAATAACTGGAATGGGTGGACTACAGTACCCAGAAAGATTATTAATATTAGGGTTATTCACTTTAGAAAAAAGACGACTGAAGGGAGATCTAATAACTATGTATAAATATATCAGAGGTCAGTACAGAGATCTCTCCCATGATCTATTTATCCCCAGGACTGTGACTGTGATGAGGGGACATCCTCTGCGTCTGGAGGAAAGAAGGTTTGTACACAAACATAGAAGAGGATTCTTTACGGTAAGAGCAGTGAGACTATGGAACTCTCTGCCTGAGGAGGTGGTGATGGTAAGTTCACTAAACGAGTTCAAGAGAGGCCTGGATGTATTTTTGGAGGATAATAATATTACAGGTTATAGTTACTAGAGAGGGGTCGTTGATCCAGGGAGTAATTCTGATTGCCTGATTTCCCTAAAGTGGGGAAAATTGGCTTCTACCTCACAGGGGTTTTTTGCCTTCCTCTGGATCAACTTGTAGGAAAACAGGCCGAACTGTATGGACAGATGTCTTTTTTTGGCCTTATAAAGTATGTTACTATGTTACTATGCTTCACAGTAGGTATGGTGTTCTTTGGATGCAACTCAGCATTCACTCTCCTCCAAACACGACGAGTTGTGTATCTACCAAACAGTTCTATTTTGGTTTCATCTGACCATATGACATTCTCTCAATACTCTTTTGAAACATCCAAATGCTCTCTAGCAAACTTCAGACGGGCCCGGATATGTACTGGCTTAAGCAGGTGGACACGTCTGGCACTGTAGGATCTGAGTCCCTGGCGGCGTAGTGTTACTGACGGTAGCCTTTGTTACGTTGGTCCCAGCTTTCTGCAGGTCATTCACTAGGTCCCCCTGTGTGGTTCTGGGATTTTTGCTCACAGTTCTTGTCATCATTTTGACCCCACCGGGTGAGATCTTGGGTGGAGCCCCTGATCGATGGAGATTATCAGTGGTCTTGTATGTCTTCCATTTTCTAATTATTGCTCCCACAGTTGATTTCTTCACACCAAGCTGCTTGCCTATTGCAGATTGAGTCTTCCCAGCCTGGTGCAGGTCTACAATTTTGTTTCTGGTGTCCTTTGACAGCTCTTTGGTCTTCACCATATGGAGTTTGGAGTGTGCCTGTTTGAGGTTGTGGACAAGTGTCTTTTATACTGATACCAAGTTCAAACAGGTGCAATTACTACAGGTAATGAGTGGAGGACAGAGGAGCCTCTTAAAGAAGAAGTTACAGGTCTGTGAGAGCCAGAAATCTTGCTTGCTTGTAGGTGACCAAATACTTATTTTCCACCATAATTTGCAAATAAGTTCTTTAAAAATCAGACAATGTGATTTTCTGGATTTGTTTTCTCATGTTGTCTCTCATAGTTGAGGTCTATAATGTCAATTACAGTCCTCTCTCATCTTTTTAAGTGGGATAACTTGCACAATGGGTGGCTGACTAAATACTTTTTTTCTCCACTGTATCCAAGCATTCAAAAATACTATAAGAACAAATTCCTCATCTGAATATACTCTCAATAAATCATTCTATTGTCTCTATATAATCCAGCATCAATAAATACATATATACCCATTATTGTTTTTAGCTTTATTTTTAGCTTTTTGTTTTTCCTTTTGTTCACTATTCTTTGCTGCCCACTAGTTTTTACCTTTTATCTTCCATGTCTATTTACACATGGACAATATTAACTTATAAACCATAAAGACCCCAAAAAACGCACTTGCGTTTTCTGTACATTTTTCTTTTAAGGACACTCTACTGCTCACTCCATTTTTAACCACTTATCTTCCATGTCTAATAATATTATCCACACATGGACAACACTGGCTTCTAAAGCATAAAACCCCCACTTGCGTTTTTTGGGCGTTTTCTCGGCATTTTTCTTTTAAAGACATATGTCTTTAAAATCTATTCATTTTATATCATATTTTATGTGATCATATTCAACTATTGATATCATCAAAAATATTAATAATTTCCTCTAAATTAACTCTCAATGAACACCTCTTCATCTCCATAACATCTTCATATTGTACACATGGGAGCAGCAAACAGTATGCTATATAGTGGAAATATTATCTAAAATATAAAGCTGAGAGTATGTATGTGTGAGTGTGTATGTCAGCTAAAGGAATCCGCACTGTCGCAGCTACAATCACGAAATTTGGCACACAGGTACATCAGGTGTCCGGGAAGGTTTTAGAACGGGTCTCAGCTCTCCAGGACGTACCGTTCCTGAGATATTCCCAAAAAATGCATTAGCCAATAGAAGCCTGGTCACATGACCCTTATCAGCCAATAGAAGCTCACAGGCAGTTAGTCTCCACATACGCCAGGTTTCCATAACAACCTAGCCAGTTTACTGCTGTAGGTCTGCTTTAAAGGGGCAGAGCGCTGTGGATGACACTGTTAAAGGGGTATTCCGGTTACCATAAATATAACTTATGTTTTAGACTCATCATCAATCATTACCTCATATAATGTAAATTTTACATATTTACCGTTCAGTAGTAATAAAAGATGTTTTCTTCCACTGCTACTGTCACGCTCTGGTTTGGGGGGATATTCCACACCAAGCGCAGGAGGAAGAGGGGGGAAAGGAAATGGGATCAGGCCTGGAACTAGTGAAGGCAGATGGTCACCTCCTATTGAAACCCTGACTCCAGTCCTGGCTTACTAACAGTATGAACAGGCCTAGAAGGTAGGCGAGTCCATACGCTGGAAATATGGGACCCTAACTGTCCCTGAAGGACCCTGAAGCCAGTGACTGGAATGAGACAAACTGTTCCTCCACCAACCTGAACGAACAGTAGTCTTCCCTCAGGCCCAAACACCAAAATACAGGGAAGATATACACAAATAAACCAAAGGGAAAGAAGACACTTAACTGTCCTGAAGATAATGGCAGCAATGGGATATCCACAGAGAAACACACACCAGCAGACCACAGACACCACAGAAAGTATAAACCACACAGCATGGTGGGAGAAGCAACACTAAATAGAAAAAGATAATTGCTAAAACACCTACACCTAAAGGGGGATGGTGTGGTGAATGCCAGCAACAAAACAACCAAAGGAGAACCTGTCAGTTTAACCCACGGGTTGCCAATCTAACATATATCCTGATACCTGTCGCCGGAATGTCCGTGACAGCTATCCACTGTGTTTTCTCCTAAATTACTATGGCATCGACCTGTAATTCAGGCCACCCTCAAAAGAAGGATTTAAAAGCCCCACCCCAAGGTCCCACTAAGCCACGCCCCCAACTAATCAGGCCACGCCCCTTCCACGCAGCATCTGACCGGGATTGAAAAAAATGAAGGTAAAAATCAACTTCTGTCAGCTGCAGGGGAGGGAGGGTGACTTTCTCCCTGCAACTCATGCTCAGACTGCACAGTGCTGCTGTCTGAGAGTGAGCTGTTCAAAAGGACATCCTTGTGTCCATCCAGGCCCTGCACATGACAGAGGACAGGGAGTCTGAAAGCCAGACGATCCAGCCTCCCCCCAACGTGAAGCTGTGCCACCGGTCCCCATGAAGCCACAGCCCTAAACACGAGCTCACGCCCCCTGGTTTCATGAAGACACTGAGGAGAAGCTGTCTGAGCATGAGCTACTGAAAGGGTGGACATCCCTGTGTCTGTCCAGGCCCTGTGCCGGATGGTGGACAGGGAGTCTGAAAGCCAGACTGTCCAGCCTAAAACTGGACCTCTGGCCACCCTAGGGGCAGACTGATGTTATGGTGGCCAGATGTTTAGTGGTTTGGCTTCATGAGGACAGGGGGTGTGGCTTCATGTTTAGGGGTGTGGCTTCATGGGGACCGGGGGCGTTGATTTACGTTTGGGGGAATGGCTGGTGAGGTCCAGCTTTCTGGGGTGAAGACAGCAGCTACCCTAGCTGCTGTGGAGGTCACAGCTAAAGGGGAGGACGCAGTGAATGTTTCTGTTAAGGGGCAGGCTGCTGTGGAGGTCACTGTTAAAGGGGCAGGCACTGTAGAGGTTACTCTCAGTATCTTTTAACGACACACAAACATTAAATGAAATAGATTAAAAATACTCGGGCGAAGTTGGGTCCTTCAACTAGTATATACATATATATATATATATATATATATATATATATATATATATACAGTGGGGAAAAAAAGTATTTAGTCCCCAATTGTGCAAGTTCTCAAACTTAAAAAGATGAGAGGCCTGTAATTGACATCATAGGTAGACCTCAACTATGAGAGACAAAATGAGAAAACAAATCCAGAAAATCACATTGTCTGATTTTTTTAAGAATTTATTTGCAAATTTTGGTGGAAAATAAGTATTTGGTCAATAACAAAAGTTCATCTCAGTACTTTGTTATATATCCATCTTCCCGTCAATGCGGTGAAGTTGGCCTGGTCCCTTAGAAGAAAAACACCCCCAAAAGATAATACTTCCACCACCATGCTTGACGGTGGGGATGGTATTCTTAGGGTCATATTCTGTATTTTTCTTCCTCCAAACACGTTGAGTTGAGTTGAGGCCAAAGAGCTCAATTTTGGTCTCATCTGACCACAGCACCTTCTCCCAGTCTCTCTCGGAGTCATTAATATGTTCATTGGCAAACTTGAGGCGGGCCTGGACGTGAGCCTTCTTGAGCAGAGGAACCTTGCGTGCACTGCAGGATTTTAAACCATTATGTCTCAGTGTATTACCAATGTTTTTTTTGGAGACTGTGGTCCCAGCTGCCTTGAGATCATTACTCAGTTCCTCCCGTGTAGTTCTTGGCTGATTTTTAGCCTTTCTCATGATCAATGAGACTCCACGAGGTGATATCTTGCATGGAGCTCCAGGCCTGGGTCGATTGACAATAATGTTGTACTTCTTCCACTTCCGAATAATTGCACCAACAGTTGTCACCTTCTCATCCAGCTTCTTACTTATGGCTTTGTAGCCCATTCCAGCCTTGTGTAGGTCAACAATTTTGTCCCTGACATCTTTAGACAGCTCTTTAGTCTTGCCCATGGTGGAGATGTTGGAGTGTCACTGAGACTGTTGGCAGGTGGCCTTTTATACAGGTGACAATTTGGGACAGGTGTCTCTCATCCAGGTAACGACTTCACTGTGATTAGGATGTGTCAGTGGTCTGTGGGAGCCAATATTAGTCATGGTTTTACTAGGGGATCAAATACTTATTTCCCTCAAAGAAATGCAAATTATTTTTTATTTCTCATTTCATGTAATTTTCTCCGTTTTTCTTTTGATATTCTATGTGGCACTGTTAAAATAAAGCTGGCATAAAATTATGAGACGTTTCATTTATTTTTTAGTATTAAAACTTTTAAAGTCAGTGGGGGATCAAATACTTATTTCCTCCACTGTATACTGACACACCTCATTGCATGTCATTACCCTTGAGGAAGCTATATATATATATAATAGTTTTTTTCTGTTATCTTGTGTTATTATTTTATGTTTTTTTTATGTTATGTTTTTTCTTCCTTTATTCTTTTTCAGTTCCCTAATTTAAAGACGGTGAGGCGGAAGGGGATAAGGGCCTCCCACGGAGGCCCTTATCGAGGTGCCGGTATCACAGTCGGACCTCAATGTCTCGTCCATGAAGGGCACTCATCCCAAACCTACAAAAAACCCAAAAAAAGTTCAATTTCTGCATTGAGATCCTCTGGAAGTAATGTGTCAAATTCGAAAATTCTTCTTGATTCTACTTGATTCTACATGTGTGCTATGTGGTTCCCTCCCCTTCATTGTTTCATAACTTTCTTAAAGGCTGCAAAGTTAAGTATTGATGGATCCTTGTTATGTAATTTTTAAAAATGTTTTGAAAAGGAATGTTGTTCAAGCTCCTTTTCTAATATTGGTGACATGTTCAGCTATTCTTTTTTTCAATGTACGCTTTGTCCTCCCAATATACTATTTGTTATATGGACATTGTAATATATAAATTACATCCGTTGAGTTGCACGTTAAGCTATCTTTTATTTCATAACTAAGCGTTTAGTTTAGTTAATAAGGCCGAAAAGAGACATCTGTACATCCAGTTTGACCTTTAATCCTGCAAGATGATCCAGAGGAAGGCAAATAAAAAAAAAAAAAAACGCTGTGAGGTAGAAGCCAATTTTCCTCATTTTAGGGGGAAAAATTCTTCCCGACTACAATCAGAATAATTTTCTGGATCAACAACCCATATCTAGTAACTATAGCGTGTAATATCAGTACACTCCAAAAAAACATCCAGGCCCCTCTTGAAAGCTTTTAGTGAATTCACCATCACCACCTCCTCAGGCAGAGGGTTCCATAGTCTTACTACTCTTACCATAAAGAATCCTCTTCTATGTTTGTGTACAAACCTTCTTAACTGCAGACGCAGAGGATGTCCCCTCGTCACAGTCACAGTCCTGGGAATAAATAGATGATAGGAGAGATCTCTGTACTGACCCCTGATATATTTATATATAGTTATAAGATCTCCCCTCAGTCTTTTTACTAAAGTGAATAACCCTAATTTTGATAATATTTCAAGGTACTGTAGTCCTCCCATTCCAGTTATTACTTTAGCTACCCTCCTCTGAACCCTCACCAGCTCTGCTATGTCTGCCTTGTTCACAGGAGCCCAGAACTGTGCACAGTACTCCATGTGTGGTCTGACTAGTGATTTGTAAAGTGGCAGGACTATGTTCTCATCACGGGCATCTATGCCCCTTTTGATGCAACCCATTATCTTATTGGCCTTGGCAGCAGCTGTTTGACACTGGTTTCTACAGCTTAGTTTCCTGTTCACTAGAATTCCTAAGTCCTTTTCCATGTCAGTGTTACCCAGTGTTTTACTATTTAGTATGTACTGGTGACTTGCATTATTCCTTTCCATGTGCATAACCTTACATTTGTCAGTGTTAAACCTCATCTGCCACTTCTCTGCCCAAGAATCCACTCTATCCAGATCTATCTCTAGCAGTGTACTGTCCTCTTCCGTGTTAATTACTTTACATAGTTTAGTGTCATCTGCAAAAATGATATTTTACTGTGCAAGCCTTCTACAAGATCATTAATAAATATATTGAAGAAAACAGGACCCAATACTGACCCCTGTGGTACCCCACTATTGACGGTAACCCAAACTGAGTGTATACTGTTAATAACCACGATCTGTTTTCTATCACTGAGCCAGTTACTTACCCACATACAGACATTTTCTCCCAGTCCAAGCATTTTCATTTTATATACTAACCTTTAATGTGGTAAGTCCAGATATACATCCATTGATTCTCTGCGGCCAAGTCTAGAACTTACCTCCTCAGAGAAACTGATTAGATAGGTTGACAGGACCGATCCCTCATGAAGCCATGCTGATATGGCGTTATTTGCTTTTTTTTTATTTAGGTACTCCAAGATAGCATCTCTTAGAAAACCTTCAAACAGTTTACCCACAACAGATGTTAAACTTACTGGCTTATAGTTTCACCACATTTGCTATGCGGCAATCCTGTGGACACTACCTGACAATACAGAGTCCTTAAATATCAGAAATAAGGGTCTGGCTATGTATTCCTTTGGAGTCAATTTTTTATGATTACATTTAGCTTATTTTTGGCTAAAAATATTTTCAGTTTTATAAGGTCAGACAACAGAGATAAGCTGTCCGTCTGCTCCTCAGATGACAGAATTGAGAAAAAACCCACAGGCAGCTAGTACCGCTTCTCAACTCTGTACACAAAAAGGATTCCATATTGTTAATAAAGACCAATTGAAAAAGTGATTTTTGCTAGAACACGGCTCTGCCCTCAGCATGTCTAGCTCTGTCAATCAAGAGGAGGGTGGAGTGTGAAGAACAGAGGGTTGTCACAAAGCAGTTCCTCCTGATGCTCAAACTTCTCATTTCCATATGAATACAAAACACAGATTTCTCTGCAGCTGTTTAGCATACAGACAAAAGAAAGTTACTATTTTAATCAGCATGATAGGACCTACCAGCCAGTATGTCTGGTTTAATAGGATTGATCCTGGTGACAAAGCTGCTTTAAAGGCGTTCTTATCTGAAATCCTGGCCTACTTCCCACTCCACTTGTAAAAGTGGTAAAGCTCACCAAATAATGCAAAATCTGACCAAATTGTGCAAAAATATGCACTTAGGGGCACATTTATTAAGACCCTGTTTTAGACGCTGGTCTTAATAAGGCCCTGTGGTGGTGGAGGATCTGTCGACGTTATGAAGAGGCGCAGGATTCTACATAACTTCAGCACATTCAGCGCCAATTCTAAATGTAAGACAGCTTCCTCACTGTCTTAAATTTTGACCATTTTCTACTCCTAAACCAGGTGTAGAAAAAGATGAATGAGACAGCCCGTCCCCATCCCCGCCCACAATTTTAGACCTGGCGTGAGCAGGGAGAAGTCGCATATAGCAGAGCAACTAACCGTCGACCTGCTATCTGTGCCTGAAATACATCTTATATAGGCGTATTTTAGTATAATAAATGACCACCTTAATGTTGCATGCAACTTTTTTATGTCACTGTCACGAACCAGCGGGTGTGAACCCACTGTGCCTCGTGTCCCACCTCCTCTAAGGGTGTTGTCTAAGTGAACCCCTCGTTCTTCACAATACCTCAGATGGTGGGGATAGACTTTCCCAAGGGAAACACCAGATCGCTACCTCCTGAAGAGGATAGGCACATGAGGCAGCTGGTCCAGGCAGACTAGGAGGTACCTGAGCAAGGTTCCAGAGGTACAAAGGTAATCAGAAGGCCGAGTTGTTTCCAGGAGCAACAATGCAGGACCGAAGGATGAGGCAGAGGCAAAGTCAAACAGGCAATGGGTCAGGGCAGGCGGCACAGGTACAGGTCAGGCAATACGGGTCGGCAACAAGAGAGTCTATGCAAGCAGGCAGGGATCAAGCAGGTAGCGGAGTCCGGGAACACAAGTATGACTCTGGTATACAGGAACACTAGCAGGGATAATAGCAACCTAAGCAGGACACAAGGACCTTGACACTGAGGCATCTGGGAAGGGGTCTCAGCCACTTATATACATGAAGAAGGGCTAGTATTGTTCAGTGAAGTCACATGATCTAACCCATAAAGCACAGGAAGTGACACGCCCTTAAGGAAGAGCTGCAGGGAAGAAGCAGCAAGCATGCTTTGGCCAGGGCTGAAGGGAAACTGTGGAGTGGATCTCAGAACAAACAGTACCTGGAAGACAGAGCTCAGAACTGCAGTGAGGACTGGGGAAGCACAGACAGCAGATCACTGCTGAACACAGCACCAAGGACCGCAGCAGTAAGCAGGGCAACAGCGGCACACAGCAGCCGCTGTTACAGTCACACAACTGGCATAGTAGATTTGATAAATCATCTAAGGATGAGCAAATTAATTCGTAATAATTTGTCTGCCAAACAAACCCTAAGTTTTTCCGGTTTTCTTCAGATGAATCCAGTACATCTCCAAACAGCGCCATTTTACTGAACATGTTGGTGTTCAAAACCACGAGGGAGGAAGAAGGAGGATGTTTACATTACCCTGGGAGGAAGTGGGGGAGGGGGTTGCCTCATCAGCCAAGCAGAGGTGGTAGCAGGCAGGGAGATGCCAGTGCAGAATGAGCAGATGCCATTCTGTGTAGAGCTTGCTGATGAGAGTGGATGGATCTATTGTCACAAACGTGCCTGCATCAGGTTGCAGGCGATCAGCTAGACTTTCAAAAGTGACATAATTTGACATGTTTTCTATTGGTTTGGTTGCTATTTACCACACCCCTTCCCCTCAGCTGTTGCGAGTGTGGTGATTGTCTTTCCACTATTTATCCCTACCTCTCCCAGTTTCCCTTGCGGTTTATACTTTCTGCTGACATTGTTGTGTGTGGTGTGTTTTTCGGCTGAGTTCCGGTTGCTGCAATATCTGCATTAAGATAAGTGTTATTTTCCCTATTGTGTTTATTCTACTTTTCCCTGTTGTGGTTTTGCCTTCTGGAGTCTCTTGTTCGTCAATCCTTCTGGAGGAACGGGTTGACTCCTTCCCCTGTCACTAGTTGCAGGGTTCTATAGGGTCAGTTGTTATTAGGTTCCTGTGTATGAACTCTCCTATCACTAAGGCCTGTTCATACTGGTAGTCAGTCAGGACCCAGGGTTTCCTGCAGGAGGTGACCGTTTCCCTTGTTTGGTCCTTTTCCCTTCCCTCTACCTATACCCTCCACACCAGAGCGTGACATTATAAACCGCCGAACAAAAATTAATGTCATTTTTGTGCAGACATGGATGCTATTACTGCGCTTACTGAACGGCTGCAGGGACTCTGCTTGGAGGTAGCTGACATCCGCAACCAGATTCAGAGGCCACAGGCTGGTGGTTCTGGGGGTGCTGGGTGTCAGGCCTGTTTGGAGCCTAAGGTCGCCCTCTTGGACAGATTTTCTGGGGGGACGTGATAATTTTATTCTATTCAGGGAGGTGTGCAAATTGTATTTCAGACTGCGTCCACATTCTTCTGGTAATGAGGAGCAGAAGGTTGGTGTGGTAATCTCGCTGCTTAAAAGGGATGCGCAGTCATGGGCCTTTTCTCTGCCGACTGGATCACAGTCTCTCCGGTCGGTAGATTAATTTTTCAAGGCTTTGGGGATTATCTATAATGACCCGGATCGTATCTCCCTGGCCTAGACCCAGATACGTGACCTTCGTCAGGGTGAATGCTCGGTTGAGATCTATTGCTCTGAGTTCCGGAAGTGGGCGACCAATACTGAATGGAACGATCCGGCTCTACGTAGCTAATTCTGTCAAGGATTATCAGAAAGGCTGAAGGACGCGTTGACCTTTCATGAAACCCCTGTGTCTTTGGAAGCTGCCATGTGTCTTGCTGTACGCATGGATAGGCGCCTGAGAGAGCGATCTAGGGGCCCCTAGGATCTAGGGGTGAAGATTCCCCTGGGTTGATGTCAGAACCTATGCAGTTAGGGGGAGCTACTCCTGTTTCCACTCTTAAGCATTTTGGTAATAAGAACGGTGTGTGTTTTTTCTGTGGTCAGAAAGGACACTTTGTCAATGTTTGTCCATGCATTCAATCTCTAAAAGAGAGAAAAGAAAAGGGGGCGTTGAATTCTCATCTCACTCTTGGTGGGGTGGGTGGAGAGACTGAAAATGTGCATTTGTCTAGACAGATTGTGGATTGGGGTGATTATTGT
>ONZH01014259.1:0-60806 GCA_900303285.1 Rhinella marina
TTGGTTCCTCTCTGCATTGGAGCCCGTCCTGTATATTATTGCATTATTTGAATGCGATTTGCATTTTAGAAATGTCTATAATTATTGCACTTTGTGTAAAAGAAACCATCAAGTGTGTAAATACCCAGGAAAATTGAACTTTCATTCAATGAAGCATAAGTGCCCCGTCTTGACTTTCCAAAAAGCATGGGAGATATGCTTTAGATATAAAAGAGCCAACCTCGTTAGGACCAGTTTAGCTGTGAAAACCCCACATTGATGCCTCGTCTAAAACAAAAGTAAAGTCATAATAAGACGTCTCACCTGTCTCTATCACTTCGTGAATAGGACGGCACTCGGGGGTTTCTCTTTTTTCTTCTATAATTAGAGATCATCGGGAATTATCCAGAGAGAATGTGAAATACAGAAAAAAAAACATTTTCATTTACAAAAATACAATAAAAATACAAAATTAAAAACATTTTCATCCAGCAAAATAATGTAAATCATCATCCAAGTTTATCCAAACCAGCGATGAGCGAATCGATTCTAAACAAATCACATTCGTTAAGTATTATCAGAGTTCTGCTGCCAAACAAATACCACATACTGTGATAATTGGTGGCAAAAACTGCAAGGAGAATGAAGATGGAAGATCACATGACCCTGGGGTTTACCTGATTGGCTTAGAGGTTGACAGGCTGTAAGCCAATCAGGGGGAAGGATTCTGAAAGGTTCTTTTGCTCAGAAGCCAAAGACCATTCTGGGCACAGTCTGCCGTCTAACAGCATGTGTCCTAGCTTGTGTCTACCAAAAAGTATAACAAGCCAGAAATGTAGGGGTGGGAGGGACAGAGAGCAGAGGGTGTCCACTCAGAGGTCTATGTGTGTTTCATACGGTTTTCATACAACTGCTGACAAGGAAAGAGTTCACGTTGCACTGCAAATCTGCAATCAACTAAATCCTGGAACAAATCAACAAATTCATTTTTTCGGTAAATGAACAGCTACTCAGCCTAAAAAAAAAAAAAAAAAAAAAAAAAACTCAAGTGTTGTATAGGCTCTAGCACCAGCAGGATACATTCTGCTTCAAACACTGCACAATTGCCCCCTTTTTTTCTTCTAAAAAACAGTTTTTAAATTTTATAATTAGGTCCTTCAGTGCATTTTAGAGTGTCTATACCTGTGTGTCTGTAGAAGAGGATGTGTGTGTCTGTATAACAACACCTACTATTTTGTTAATGTGTATAATTTATCAGCTTATCACATTTTACCAGTATGTTCATAGCAGGGCACATTTACAGTAATTGCGCTTGTTAGCTATCCTTTGTAATTAAACATTTCAGGCAACAATATACCAGTTTCATTCAACACTTTGTATTGCATTAATATATAATTGTAAATTGTCAATACCAGTGTGCAGTGTGTTTTAGAGGGGGCAGAGTTTAATTACAAAAAAAAAAAACTTTTTCTGGTTCCGTTTAATAATCTGTGCACCAAACTTTATTTATAGACCTCATAATAAAATGTCTGAGGAAGGAGGAGTGGACAGGTCTTGTTCACCAAGTGTCAGAATGTGGGTAGTAGCAGCACCAGCTGTCCAGCCAGTAGTCGCAGTAGTAGAAGTAGGCCTCAGTTCTCCTTGGCCTCTGATCAGCACAACAGGGTGCTGAGGAGAAAGTGACATCAGAGAAGGAGGGTGCACTGCACCGATCCCCAGGGAGCAATGGCCTGAGGGATTACACTATGACACAGCATCTCATCAGGGCCACTACCACTCCCATCCTCTGCGCTGGCTCCTCAGCAAACTGATGATTACTGGTTAGTCATGCTTTTAGACCCGTGTTATCAAAGCAAAATGGGGAATGTTTATTGTTGTGTATAAGGAGCCACAGTACTTTAACTTGTCATAGCTTTCAGCGATCAGAAGCCCGCTGCACGCATGCCTGACCAGGAGGCCCCTATAGCCCCCGAATGAGTTACCCACCTCTCGCCAGCTCCACTACCACAAGTAGCAGAACCTGCAGCCCAGTCAGCAAACAGTTCAGTATTATGAATATGGTGGAGCAGTTTTTTCCTGTGCCTCTCCAAGCTGACATACTGCCTGAACATCAGGTTCAGTTCTACAAGGACAGATGCAGCTGTTTGAGAAGGAGTACATTGTATGACCATGCTTGGTATTGCAGCTCATCCCCATTCCTTTCAATAGGGTGGAGCTGCGCCTAGGCCACGTGACCAATGAACGTGCCATTGCTGAAAAGCTGATATAAGGCCACGGCACTACTTAGAACACCTTCTCAAACCGAGGATCGGTCGGGGTCCTGGCTGTGACACCCCCACCCATCAGATACTGATGACCAGAGGATAGGTTATCAGTATTGAGTCTCTGAAAGCCCCTTGGGTTTGGGGTTTTGGGGAGATGGACCCCGGGTCCACCCCCTAATTGTGTCACTGTGTTTAGCTCTTTTCAAGCTGGTTGTAAGAGATGAATAGTGGTCATACCACCTCTGTGATTGGCTGATGGAGATGCTCTGCGTAATGTATCAAAAACTTGTGAATGGGGCAATGTGGGGCCCTTGTAAACCTCCAGTGGGCAGAGTTAGCCTTTATCTTAGGGCCTCGGTGCAGTAATATGGCTGACCCCGCTCCTCTCTGCATCGGTCTGCTTGGAGATAATGGTCGGAGCACAAGGTAATTGTGAGGATTCTGCAGCACGTTGTAAGGGGAGGAGAATGGAGCATGATAAAACCAAAAACATTACAAAAATGTGCCCTTAGCGCGTAACAGATAATTACTGAACGACATCACGGCACATTTGTTTCTCTTACCTGAACTGCAATCAAGATCTTCCATTTCCTCCTCTGGAAGAACAGAAAGATGTTGTGAATTTACAGAAGAAAAGAAAATTAAATCAATGGAAATCAGCAGAGCGAGGATCGGTCAGTGTCAAGGAGACTTTATATCAAGTTAGAATTTACTTCTGTAATTCCTCAAACATACATGTGGGAATTTACTCACCTTCCACATGTCAAGAGCCTAAGGTCATAGTCACCTCTCATGAGATAAAATGAAAGAGGAACACTTTATGGTGAAGGAAGCCTGGTGTCTGGACTACAGGATGCAGGGACCGTGTAACTTTCCTGAAGGCCTCGTCCAAGCACATACAAGAATGTGGCTGATCCCTTACCGGTGGGAGGTGACGAAGATTAACACTGAACATCCAAAAGATGAAGGAGAGTGTTTGGTGTGCTCCACCAGGCCGCCTGGCTGATGTTCTCAATTGGTTTCTGAGATTTTTCTGCTCAAAAAATATTTGTTACAAGCCTGAACTCCTTCTGGGGCAGTTTCACCTTCATTGTAGCAGGTACTAATAATGTCTCTGACCCACTAGGTGGGCTTGGAGGTTTTCTCCTGCATACTGTATATTTTTTCTACTGAATACATTTTTATCACATCTCTCCAGGACTTTTCCAGCACCAAAGAGGCCTAAGATGCTATTTGACCACACAGGACTTGTCTATTGCCACCAGCACTGGGGAAAGGACTCACATAGCCCATTACATTGTGTGGGTGCCCACAGATCATATACCCGGGAAGTCAGAGAATCCACTCTTTCAAGAGTTAGACTGCGAGTTAAATTCTCAGAGTCTACTACACAATCAGATTTTTCAGGGATACTGTGGAGGTCACTAATAAAGGGGCGGCCACTGTGGAGGTCAATGTTAAGGGGGTGGGATTCTGTGGAGGTCACTGTTAAAGCAGCAGGTGCTGTGGAGGTCTCTGTTAAGGGGAAGGGGAACGGTGGAGGTCACAGTTCAGGGGACTGTAACCTATGGTCAGTGTTAAGGAGCGGGTATTTTAGAGGTCACTGTTAAGGGGACGAGTCCCTGTGGAGGTCACTGTTAAAGGGGTAGGCTGCTGTGAAGGTCAAAGTTAAGGAGGGTTAGCTGTTGTGGAGGTCCCATTTTAAGGAGGTGGGGCTCTATGGGGTGGGTCATTGTTAAGGGGTAGGGGGCTGTCACTGTTATAGGGGATACTGTTGATATCTTTTAAAGACACACACAAACATTAAATGAAATATATGAAATATACCTGTGCAAAGCTGAGTCCTTCTTCTAATCTAGATATACAGTACATAGCATGATTACAATGCCCTTTAGCAGACCTCCCAAGTGTCCCTCTTTTGGAGGGACAGTCCCTCTTTTTGACCCAAGTCCCTCTGTCCCTCTTTTTGATCTGAAGTATAGATTTGCATTATTACATTACAATATTGATCCAGACATTATTTGGTTCCTCTCTGTATATTGGAGCCCGTCCTGTATATTATTGCATTATTTGATGCGATTTGCATTTTAGAAATGTCTATAATTATTGCACTTTGTGTAAAAGAAACCATCAAAGTGTGTAAATACCCAGGAAAATTGAACTTTCATTCAATGAAGCATAAGTGCCCGTCTTTGACTTTCCAAAAGCATGGGAGATATGCTTTAGATATAAAAGAGCCAACCTCGTTAGGACCAGTTTAGCTGTGAAAACCCCACATTGATGCCTCGTCTAAAACAAAAGTAAAGTCATAATAAGACGTCTCACCTGTCTCTATCACTTCGTGAATAGAATGGCACTCGGGAGTTTCTCTCTTTTCTTCTATAATTAGAGATCATCGGGAATTATCCAGAGAGAATGTGAAATACAGAAAAAAAAACATTTTCATTTACAAAAATACAATAAAAATACAAAATTAAAACATTTTCATCCAGCAAAATAATGTAAATCATCATCCAAGTTTATCCAAACCAGCGATGAGCGAATCGATTCTAAACAAATCACATTCGTTATGTATTATCAGAGTTCTGCTGCCAAACAAGAATTGGATCCTCAAATCGCACATACTGTGATAATTGGTGGCAAAAACTGCAAGGAGAATGAAGATGGAAGATCACATGACCCTGAGGTTTACCTGATTGGCTTAGAGGTTGACAGGCTGTAAGCCAATCAGGGGGAAGGATTCTGAAAGGTTCTTTTGCTCAGAAGCCAAAGACCATTCTGGGCACGGTCTGCCGTCTAACAGCATGTGTCCTAGCTGTGTCTACCAAAAAGTATACAAGCCAGAAATGTAGGGGTGGGAGGGACAGAGAGCAGAGGGTGTCCTCTCAGAGGTCTATGTGTGTTTCATACGGTTTTCATACAGCTGCTGACAAGGGAAGAGTTCACGTTGCACTACAAATCTGCATTCAACTAAATCCTGGAACAAATCCACAAATTCATTTTTTCGGTAAATGAACAGCTACTCAGCCTTAAAAAAAACAAAAAAACAAAAAAAAAACTCAAGTGTTGTATAGGCTCTAGCACCAGCAGGATACATTCTGCTTCAAACACTGCACAATTGCTCCCCTTTTTTTCTTCTAAAAAACAGTTTAACTTTTATAATTAGGTCCTTCAGTGCATTTTAGAGTGTCTATACCTGTGTGTCTGTAGAAGAGGATGTGTGTGTCTGTATAACAACACCTACTATTTTGTTAATGTGTATAATTTATCAGCTTATCACATTTTACCAGTATGTTCATAGCAGGGCACATTTACAGTAATTGCGCTTGTTAGCTATCCTTTGTAATTAAACACTTCAGGCAACAATATACCAGTTTCATTCAACACTTTGTATTGCATTAATATATAATTGGAAATTGTCAATACCAGTGTTCAGTGTGTTTTAGAGGGGGCAGAGTTTAATTACAGAAAAAAAAAACTTTTTCTGGTACTGTTTAATAATCTGTGTACCAAACTTTATTTATAGACCTCATAATAAAATGTCTGAGGAAGGAGGAGTGGACAGGTCTTGTTCACCAAGTGTCAGAATGTGGGTAGTAGCAGCACCAGCTGTCCAGCCAGTAGTCGCAGTAGTAGAAGTAGGCCTCAGTTCTCCTTGGCCTCTGATCAGCACAACAGGGTGCTGAGGAGAAAGTGACATCAGAGAAGGAGGGTGCACTGCACCGATCCCCAGGGAGCAATGGCCTGAGGGATTACACTATGACACAGCATCTCATCAGGGCCACTACCACTCCCATCCTCTGCGCTGGCTCCTCAGCAAACTGATGATTACTGGTTAGTCATGCTTTTAGACCCTTGTTATCAAAGCAAAATGGGGAATGTTTATTGTTGCGTATAAGGAGCCACAGTACTTTAACTTGTCACAGCTTTCAGCGATCAGAAGCCCGCTGCACGCATGCCTGACCAGGAGGCCCCTATAGCCCCCGAATGAGTTACCCACCTCTCGCCAGCTCCACTACCACAAGTAGCAGAACCTGCAGCCCAGTCAGCAACCAGTTCAGTATTATGAATATGGTGGAGCAGTTTTTTCCTGTGCCTCTCCAGGATGACATACTGCCTGAACATCAGGTTCAGTTCTACAAAAACAGATGCAGCTGTTTGAGAAGAAGTACATTGCATAATGGCCATGCTTGGTATTGCAGCTCATCCCCATTCCTTTCAATAGGGTGGAGTTGCGCCTAGGCCACGTGACCAATGAACGTGCCATTGCTGGCCTAGGAAAAGCTGATATAAGGCCACGGCACTACTTAGAACACCTTCTCAAACCGAGGATCGGTCGGGGTCTTGGCTGTGACACCCCCACCCATCAGATACTGATGACCAGAGGATAGGGGTATCAGTATTGAGTCTCTGAAAGCCCCTTGGGTTTGGGGTTTTGGGGAGATGGACCCCGGGTCCACCCCCTAATTGTGTCACTGTGTTTAGCTCTTTTCAAGCTGGTTGTAAGAGATGAATAGTAGGTTTAATTAATGTGAACCAGTGGGTCACCGCTCAGCCGCTCATACCACCTCTGTGATTGGCTGATGGAGATGCTGAATGGGGCAATGTGGGGCCCTTGTAAACCTCCAGTGGGCAGAGTTAGCCTTTATCTTAGGGCCCCGGTGCAGCAATATGGCTGACCCCGCTCCTCTCTGCATCGGTCTGCTTGGAGATAATGGTCGGAGCACAAGGTAATTGTGAGGATTCTGCTGCACGTTTTAAAGGGAGGAGAATGGAGCACGATAAAACCAAAAACATTACAAAAATGTGTGCGAGTAACAGATGATTACTGAACGACATCACGGCACTTTTTGTATCTCTTACCTGAACTGCAATCAAGATCTTCCATTTCCTCCTCTAGAAGAACAGAAAGATGTTGTGAATTTACAGAAGAAATGAAAATTAAATCAATGGAAATCAGCAGAGCGAGGATCGGTCAGTGTCAAGGAGACTTTATATCAAGTTAGAATTTACTTCTGTAATTCCTCAAACATACATGTGGGAATTTACTCACCTTCCACATGTCAAGAGCCTAAGGTCATAGTCACCTCTCATGAGATAAAATGTAAGAGGAACACTTTATGGTGAAGGAAGCCTCGTGCTGCTGTCTGGACTACAGGATGCAGGGACTGTGTAAGTGAATGATAACTTTCCTGAAGGCCTCGTCCAAGCACATACAAGAATGTAGCTGATCCCTTACCGGTGGGAGGTGCCGAAGATTAACACTGAACATCCAAAAGATGAAGGAGAGTGTTTGGTGTGCTCCACCAGGCCGCCTGGCTGATGTTCTCAATTGTTTTCTGAAACTTTATTGCTCATAAAATATTTGTTACAAGCCTGAGCTCCTTCTGGGGCAGTTTCACGTTCATTGTAGCAGGTACTAATAATGTCTCTGACCCACTGGAGTGGGCTTGGAGGTTTTCTCCTGCATATTGTACATTTTTTCTACTGAATACATTTTTATCACATCTCTCCAGGACTTTTCCAGGACCAAAGAGGCCTAAGATGCTATTTGACCACACAGGACTTGTCTATCTCCACCAGCACTGGGGAAAGGACTCACATAGCCCATTACATTGTCTGGGTGCCAACAGATCATAGACCCGGGAAGTCAGAGAATCCACTCTTTTAAGAGTTAGACTGCGAGTTAAATTCTCAGAGTCTACTACACAATCAGATTTTTCAGGGATACTGTGGAGGTCACTAAAAAGGGGCGGCCACTGTGGAGGTCAATGTTAAGGGGGTGGGATTCTGTGGAGGTCACTGTTAAAGCAGCAGGTGCTGTGGAGGTCTCTGTTAAGGGGAAGGGGAACGGTGGAGGTCACAGTTCAGGGGACTGTAACCTATGGTCAGTGTTAAGGAGCGGGTACTTTAGAGGTCACTGTTAAGGGGACGAGTCCCTGTGGAGGTCACTGTTAAAGGGGTAGGCTGCTGTGAAGGTCAAAGTTAAGGGGGTGGGCTGTTGTGGAGGTCCCATTTTAAGGATGTGGGGCTCTGTGGGGTGGGTCATTGTTAAGGGGTAGGGGGCTGTCACTGTTATAGGGGATACTGTTGATATCTTTTAAAGACACACACAAACATTAAATGAAATATATGAAATATATCTGTGCAAAGCTGAGTCCTTCTTCTAATCTAGATATACAGTACATAGCATGATGACAATGCCCTTTAGCAGACCTCCCAAGTGTCCCTCTTTTGGAGGGACAGTCCCTCTTTTTGACCCAAGTCCCTCTGTCCCTCTTTTTGATCTGAAGTATAGATTTGCATTATTACATTTACAATATTGATCCAGACATTATTTGGTTCCTCTCTGTATATTGGAGCCCGTCCTGTATATTATTGCATTATTTGATGCGATTTGCATTTTAGAAATGTCTATAATTATTGCACTTTGTGTAAAAGAAACCATCAAAGTGTGTAAATACCCAGGAAAATTGAACTTTCATTCAATGAAGCATAAGTGCCCGTCTTTGACTTTCCAAAAGCATGGGAGATATGCTTTAGATATAAAAGAGCCAACCTCGTTAGGGCCATTTTAGCTGTGAAAACCCCACATTGATGCCTCGTCTAAAACAAAAGTAAAGTCATAATAAGACGTCTCACCTGTCTCTATCACTTCGTGAATAGAATAGCACTCGGGGGTTTCTCTTTTTTCTTCTATAATTAGAGATCATCGGGAATTATCCAGAGAGAATGTGAAATACAGAAAAAAAAACATTTTCATTTATAAAAATACAATAAAAATACAAAATTAAAACATTTTCATCCAGCAAAATAATGTAAATCATCATCCAAGTTTATCCAAACCAGAGATGAGCGAATCGATTCTAAACAAATCACATTCGTTATGTATTATCAGAGTTCTGCTGCCAAACAAATCAGAAATTTTGGTGATTCCCTTCAGACAAATCGCACATACTGTGATAATTGGTGGCAAAAACTGCAAGGAGAATGAAGATGTAAGATCACATGACCCTGAGGTTTACCTGATTGGCTTAGAGGTTGACAGGCTGTAAGCCAATCAGGGGGAAGGATTCTGAAAGGTTCTTTTGCTCAGAAGCCAAAGGCCATTCTGAGCACAGTCTGCCGTCTAACAGCATGTGTCCTAGCTGTGTCTACCAAAAAGTATACAAGCCAGAAATGTAGGGGTGGGAGGGACAGAGAGCAGAGGGTGTCCTCTCAGAGGTCTATGTGTGTTTCATACGGTTTTCATACAGCTGCTGACAAGGGAAGAGTTCACGTTGCACTGCAAATCTGCAATCAACTAAATCCTGGAACAAATCAACAAATTCATTTTTTCGGTAAATGAACAGCTACTCAGCCTTAAAAAAAAAAAACCCAAGTGTTTTATAGGCTCTAGCACCAGCAGGATACATTCTGCTTCAAACACTGCACAATTGCTCCCCTTTTTTCCTTCTAAAAAACAGTTTAAATTTTATAATTAGGTCCTTCAGTGCATTTTAGAGTGTCTATACCTGTGTGTCTGTAGAAGAGGATGTGTGTGTCTGTATAACAACTTCTGCTATTTTGTTAATGTGTATAATTTATCAGCTTATCACATTTTACTAGTATGTTCATAGCAGGGCACATTTACAGTAATTGCGCTTGTTAGCTATCCTTTGTAATTAAACATTTCAGGCAACAATATACCAGTTTCATTCAACACTTTGGATCGCATTAATATATCATTGTAAATTGTCAATACCAGTGTGCAGTGTGTTTTAGAGGGGGCAGAGTTTAATTACAGAAAAAAAAACCTTTTTCTGGTACTGTTTAATAATCTGTGTACCAAACTTTATTTATAGACCTCATAATAAAATGTCTGAGGAAGGAGGAGTGGACAGGTCTTGTTCACCAAGTGTCAGAATGTGGGTAGTAGCAGCACCAGCTGTCCAGCCAATAGTCGCAGTAGTAGAAGTAGGCCTCAGTTCTCCTTGGCCTCTGATCAGCACAACAGGGTGCTGAGGAGAAAGTGACATCAGAGAAGGAGGGTGCACTGCACCGATCCCCAGGGAGCAATGGCCTGAGGGATTACATTATGACACAGCATCTCATCAGGGCCACTACCACTCCCATCCTCTGCGCTGGCTCCTCAGAAAACTGATGATTACTGGTTAGTCATGCTTTTAGACCCTTGTTATCAAAGCAAAATGGGGATTGTTTATTGTTGTGTATAAGGAGCCACAGTACTTTAACTTGTCACAGCTTTCAGCGATCAGAAGCCCGCTGCACGCATGCCTGACCAGGAGGCCCCTATAGCCCCCGAATGAGTTACCCACCTCTCGCCAGCTCCACTACCACAAGTAGCAGAACCTGCAGCCCAGTCAGCAAACAGTTCAGTATTATGAATATGGTGGAGCAGTTTTTTCCTGTGCCTCTCCAGGCTGACATACTGCCTGAACATCAGGTTCAGTTCTACAAGGACAGATGCAGATTGGCATAGTGGCCAGAATTGTCCCAGTCTGCTCTCTCTGTCTTATCAAGCCTCCAGAGTCATCTTAGAGAGGGTTTTAACAGCGGTAGGTGGAGTTGTCCTAGCCAGAGGGCCAAAGTTGTCCTCCTACATCACTCATGGATCCATGAGGATTTACACACTAATTAGATGAATAGATGTGCCATTGATTAAGGTGGCCCCATCATGGTACTGACACAGTCTTCCTGCCTGCCATCATGTTCCACACTGTACAGCTGGAGCTACTACTCCCCCCCACAACTTACAGTGCCTCTGATGACATCACACTAGATGAGAAAAAAAAACTGTGACCTTGTAATGACTGCATCAAAGTCAAATAGAAGAACCTGTGACCTCATAATGATGACATCACATTAGAAAAAATAAACGGTGTCCTCAAAATAATGACATCACACTTGCTAAAAAACCCAACAGTGACCTGCTAGTGATGACATCACACTCACCTCCCAAGTATGCACAGTTGAAGTAGCTGCAAATCTGCCCGGTGCTCTCCAGGATGTAAGTGCTTCCATTTCTCTTTATGTTTCTGAATTTTTCCGCCACTGGAATCAAGACTTCTTGTTCCTTATGAATTGAAAACTCGTCAATGTCTACCCCAAAGCAGGTGGAGATGATGAAGAAAGGATCTGTGCCAAATTGTTCAGCAGTTTTCTTATCTAGAGAGGAGGATGCGAACTGGCCGAAGCGGAGCTCTGGAGAGACGTTGATGTTGCCCAGTGTGGACCCTCTGTAGGTGGTGAAGCGCTGGGCGCAGCCTTTCCTCAGGACCTGTAAAGCTCGGGTCAGGTAGAAGTGAAGAGCTTTGAAGTCGAAATTATTCATATAATAATCTCGGGACTTTCCAGCAATAGAGACCTCAACATTCAGCTGCTCGTAGATGGGATACGGATCTACCATCGTGTATAAAAGCACCGCCACCCCGTACTCTTTCTGGAGGGACTCATGGAGATTTGAATAGTGATTGTCCCAAAGATCTTCTGCTGCAGTCCACGTTTCATTAAACCATTCGTTTATCTCTATTTCTTCTTCAAGAATGTTTGACATTTCTTCCTCCATTTCATCTTCACAGCCGATATATTGATCGTCAAAAGCATCGGGTTTCATGTCCAGGACCCTAGTCTGACAACAGACCTGGAAGAGAAAATGTCTGGGACACAATATCTGCATGATTTTTTTTGGGGGGGGAACAAAGAACCTATTGGTAGGCCCAAAGATATCATAAGACCCTCCCCCGCCCCTAATGTAAAGACCTTTGCAAATTTGTATTATTGTATGTAATGTTTTTATCCTCCATAATTCCTTATCAAATATTCCCCTTTGGTATAGAGGAATCTGGAGGAGACAGAGGAGTCTTATTAATAATAATAATAATAATAATAATAACCTTTACTTATATAGCGGTAAAATATTCAGTAGCACTTTACAGTTCAGGAGTTCATGTACAGACCATCGTAAATAGCAAAGAAACAGACAAGTCATAATTTATAACAAGAGGAAAGAGGGCCCTGATTACAAGAGCTTACAATCTTTGAGGAGATGGAGGAGACACAGGAGCTTACAATCTATGAGGAGATAGAGGAGACACAAGAGCCTACAATCTATGAGGAGATAGAGGAGACACAAGAGCTTACAATCTATGAGGAGATGGAGGAGACACAAGAGCTTAGAATCTATGAGAAGATAGAAGAGACACAAGAGCCTACAATCTATGAGGAGATGGAGGAGACACAAGAGCTTACAATCTATGAGGAGATGGAGGTGACACAAGAGCTTACAATCTATGAGGAGATAGAGGTGACACAAGAGCTTACAATCTATGAGGAGATGGAGGTGACACAAGAGCTTACAATCTATGAGGAGATAGAGGTGACACAAGAGCTTACAATCTATGAGGAGATGGAGGAGACACAAGAGCTTACAATCTATGAGGAGATAGAGGAGACACAAGAGCTTACAATCTATGAGGAGATAGAGGAGACACAAGAGCTTACAATCTATGAGGAGATAGAGGAGACACAAGAGCTTACAATCTGTGAGGAGATAGAGGAGACACAAGAGCTTACAATCTATGAGGAGATAGGGGAGACACAAGAGCTTACAATCTATGAGGAGACACAAGAGCTTACAATCTATGAGGAGATGGAGGAGACACAAGAGCTTACAATCTATGAGGAGATGGAGGAGACACAAGAGCTTACAATCTATGAGGAGATGGAGGAGACACAAGAGCTTACAATCTATGAGGAGATAGAGGAGACACAAGAGCTTACAATCTATGAGGAGATGGAGGAGACACAAGAGCTTACAATCTATGAGGAGATAGAGGAGACACAAGAGCTTACAATCTGTGAGGAGATAGAGGAGACACAAGAGCTTACAATCTATGAGGAGATAGGGGAGACACAAGAGCTTACAGTCTATGAGGAGACACAAGAGCTTACAATCTATGAGGAGATGGAGGAGACACAAGAGCTTACAATCTATGAGGAGATAGAGGAGACACAAGAGCTTACAATCTATGAGGAGATGGAGGAGACACAAGAGCTTACAATCTATGAGGAGATGGAGGAGACACAAGAACTTACAATCTATGAGGAGATGGAGGAGACACAAGAGCTTACAATCTATGAGGAGATGGAGGAGACACAAGAGCTTACAATCTATGAGGAGATGGAGGAGACACAAGAGCTTACAATCTATGAGGAGATGGAGGAGACACAAGAGCTTACAATCTATGAGGAGATAGAGGAGACACAAGAGCTTACAATCTATGAGGAGATAGAGGAGACACAAGAGCTTACAATCTATGAGGAGATAGAGGAGACACAAGAGCTTACAATCTATGAGGAGATAGAGGAGACACAAGAGTTTATAATCTATGAGGAGATAGAGGAGACACAAGAGCTTGCAATCTATGAGGAGATAGAGGAGACACAATAACTTACAATCTATGAGGAGATAGAGGAGACACAGAATGTAGAAGTGCTTATTTTGTACAATGGTCCGGCCATCTTGGGAGAATAGAGGAGCAGATATAGAGCTGTATGAACCAGTTACCAGCTTATACATAAAGTGCTTCTGGGTGCGATAGAGAGTTTGGTGGAGGATCAGGATCAGGGAATGGTAAATGGTCTATGTCTGGAGTAGAGTTAGATCAGGGGAGGTGATGGGCCAACCTAAAAAGATGTGTTTTTAGGGAGCGCCTAAAGTTATGTATGTTGTGATTTCGCCTGATTTCCTGGAGTAGAGCATTTCAGAGAACCGGTGCAGCTCGGGAGCGGAAATCCAGGAGCCGGGAGAGAGAGGTTCAGATTTTTGTAGAAGTCAGTCGTAAGTCATTGGTTGAACAGAGAGCACGGGTCGGGTGATAGACAAAGATGAGGAGTAGATATAGGGGTGCAGAACTGTGGAGAGCACAGGTAGGATGGTAGACAGAGATGAGGAGGAGGTGTAGGGGTGCAGCACTGTAGAGAGTACAGGTAGGATGGTAGACAGAGACGAGGAGGAGATGTAGGGGGTGCAACACTGTGGAGAGCACAGGTAGGATGGTAGACAGAGATGAGGAGGAGATGTAGGGGGTGCAGCACTGTGGAGAGCATAGGTAGGATGGTAGACAGAGATGAGGAGGAGATGTAGGAGGTGCAGCACTGTGGAGAGCACAGGTAGGATGGTAGACAGAGATAAGGAGGAGATGTAGGGGGTGCAGCACTGTGGAGAGCACAGGTAGGATGGTAGACAGAGATAAGGAGGAGATGTAGGGGGTGCAGCACTGTGGAGAGCACAGGTAGGATGGTAGACAGAGATGAGGAGGAGATGTAGGGGGTGCAGCACTGTGGAGAGCTCAGGTAGGATGGTAGACAGAGATGAGGAGGAGATGTAAGAGGTGCAGCACTGTGGAGAGCTCAGGTAGGATGGTAGACAGAGATGAGGGAGGAGATGTAGGGGGTGCAGCACTGTGGAAAGCACAGGTAGGATGGTAGACAGAGATGAGGAGGAGATGTAGGAGGTGCAGAACTGTAGAGAGTACAGGTAGGATGGTAGACAGAGATGAGGAGGAGATGTAGGAGGTGCAGCACTGTGGAGAGCACAGGTAGGATGGTAGACAGAAATGAGGAGGAGATGTAGGAGGTGCAGCACTGTGGAGAGCACAGGTAGGATGGTAGACAGAGATGAGGAGGAGATGTAGGAGGTGCAGCACTGTAGAGAGCACAGGTAGGATGGTAGACAGAAATGAAGAGGAGATGTAGGAGGTGCAGCACTGTTGAGAGCACAGGTAGGATGGTAGACAGAGATGATGAGGAATATGTAGGGGGTGCAGCACTGTGGAGAGCACAGGTAGGATGGTAGACAGAGATGAGTAGGAGATGTAGGAGGTGCAGCACTGTGGAGAGCATGGGTAGGATGGTGGACAGAGATGAGGAGGAGATGTAGGGGGTGCAGCACTGTGGAGAGCACAGGTAGGATAGTAGACAGTGATGAGGAGGAGATGTAGAGGGTGCAGCACTGTGGAGAACATGGGTAGGGTGGTAGACAGAGATGAGGAGGAGATGTAGGGAGTGCAGCACTGTGGAGAGCACAGGTAGGATAGTAGACAGAGATGAGGAGGAGATGTAGAGGGTGCAGCACTGTGGAGAACATGGGTAGTGTGGTAGATAGAGATGATGAGGAGATGTAGGGGGTGCAGCACTGTGGAGAGTACAGGTAGGATGGTAGACAGAGATGAGGAGGAGATGTAGGAGGTGCAGCACTGTGGAGAGCATGGGTAGGATGGTAGACAGAGATGAGGAGGAGATGTAGGGGGTGCAGCACTGTGGAGAGAACAGGTAGGATGGTAGACAGAGATGAGGAGGAGATGTAGGGGGTGCAGCACTGTGGAGAGCACAGGTAGGATAGTAGACAGAGATGAGGAGGAGATGTAGGGGGTGCAGCACTGTGGAGAACATGGGTAGGGTGGTAGACAGAGATGAGGAGGAGATGTAGGGGGTGCAGCACTGTGGAGAGATTTGTGGGTGAGGACGAGCAGTTTAAATTGGATTCTATACTGAATGGGTAACCAGAGCAGTGACTGGCACAGGGCAGAGGCATCAGAGTAGCGGTTGGACAGATAGGTGACCCTGGCTGCTGCATTAAGAATATATTGGAGCGGGCACATTTTGGTGAGGGGGAGGCCAATTAATAGTGAATTATAGTAATCGAGATGGGAATGGATAAGGGCAACAATGAGAGTTTTTGTTGTTTCCATAGTGAGAAAGGATTCTAGAGATGTTTTTGAGGTGCAGACGACATGAGCGGAGAGATTGAATATAGAGGGTGAAGGAGAGATCAAGGTCACCCGAGACAGTGAGCTTGCTGCATAGGAGTGATGACGGTGCCGCACACTGAGAGGGAGATATTAGGTTTGGGTAGGTTAGTAGACGGAGAGAACACAAGAAGTTCAGTTTTCAAAAGATTTAGTTTCAGATAGAGAGAGGACATGATATTAGAGACAGCAGAGAGAGTCACTGGTGTTCTGTAATACTACATCAGCATAGAGATGGTACTGGAAACCAAATCTGCTGATGGTCTGTCCAAATGGGGCTGTGTACAGAGAGAAGAAGAGAGGGCCTAGGACTGAACCCTGAGGAACCCCAACAGCGAGAGGGAGATGAGAAGAAGGGGAGCCTGCGAATGATACACTGAGGGAGCGACCAGGAAGGAAGAAAACCAGGAGAGGGTGATGTCCTTTAGGCCAATAGACTGGATCATGGCGAGTAGGAGATGGTGGTCTACAGTGTCAAAAGCTGCAGAGAGGTCAAGGAGAATGAGCAGAGAGTAGTCCCCATTGCGTCTGGAGGAAAGAAGGCTTGTACACAAACATAGAAGAGGATTCTTTACGGTAAGAGCAGTGAGACTATGGAACTCTTTACGGTAAGAGCAGTGAGACTATGGACTCTTTACTGTAAGAGCAGTGAGACTATGGACTCTTTACGGTAAGAGCAGTGAGACTATAGACACTTTACAGTAAGAGCAGTGAGACTATGGACTCTTTACTGTAAGAGCAGTGAGACTATGGACTCTTTATGGTAAGAGCAGTGAGACTATGGACTCCTTACTGTAAGAGCAGTGAGACTATGGACTCTTTACTGTAAGAGCAGTGAGACTATGGACTCTTTACTGTAAGAGCAGTGAGACTATGGACTCTTTATGGTAAGAGCAGTGAGACTATGGACTCTTTACTGTAAGAGCAGTGAGACTATGGACTCTTTATGGTAAGAGCAGTGAGACTATGGACTCTTTACGGTAAGAACAGTGAGACTATGGACTCTTTATGGTAAGAGCAGTGAGACTATGGACTCTTTACTGTAACGGCAGTGAGACTATGGACTCTTTATGGTAAGAGCAGTGAGACTATGGACTCTTTACGGTAAGAACAGTGAGACTATGGACTCTGTACTGTAAGAGCAGTGAGACTATGGATTCTGCACGGTAAGAGCAGTGAGACTATGGATTCTTTACTGTAAGAGCAGTGAAACTATGGACTCTTTACGGTAAGAGCAGTAAGACTATGGACTCTTTATGGTAAGAGCAGTGAGACTATGGATTCTTTATGGTAAGAGCAGTGAGACTATGGACTCTTTACTGTAAGAGCAGTGAGACTATGGACTCTTTACGGTTAGAGCAGTGAGACTATGGACTCTTTATGGTAAGAGCAGTGAGACTATGGACTCTTTACTGTAAGAGCAGTGATACTATGGACTCTTTACGGTAAGAGCAGTGATACTATGGACTCTTTACGTTAAGAGCAGTGAGACTATGGACTCTTTATGTTAAGAGCAGTGAGACTATGGACTCTTTACGGTAAGAGCAGTGAGACTATGGACTCTTTACGGTAAGAGCAGTGAGACTATGGACTCTTTACGGTTAGAGCAGTGAGACTATGGACTCTTTATGGTAAGAGCAGTGAGACTATGGACTCTTTACGGTAAGAGCAGTGAGACTATGGACTCTTTACGGTAAGAGCAGTGATACTATGGACTCTTTACGGTAAGAGCAGTGATACTATGGACTCTTTACTGTAAGAGCAGTGATACTATGGACTCTTTACGGTAAGAGCAGTGATACTATGGACTCTTTACTGTAAGAGCAGTGAGACTATGGAAGTCTCTCCCTGAGGAGGTGGTGATGGTAAGTTCACTATAAGAGATCAGGAGGGGCCTGGATGTATTTCTGGAGGTAATAATATTACAGGTTATAGTTACTAGAGAGGGGTCGTTGATCCAGGGATTTATTCTGATGCCTGATTGGAGTCGGGAAGGAATTTTTTTCCCTAAAGTGGGGGAAATTGGCTTCTACCTCACAGGGGTTTTTTGCCTTCCTCTGGATCAACTTGCAGGATAACAGTAAGAACTGGATGGACGGAGGGCTTTTTTTGGCCTTATAAACCATGTTACTATGTATTGCATTTTGCTGTCAGGAGGTCATTTGTCACTTTGGTGAGGGCAGTTTCTGTTGAATGTAGGGGGCGGAAACCAAATTGTAGTGGATCAAGGAGAGAGTGATCAGAGAGATAGCGGGTGAGGCGAGAGTAGACCAATGGATCCAGGAGTTTAGAGATGAAGGGAAGATTGGAGACTGGTCTGTAGTTAGTTGAGCAGGACAGGATGAGAGAGGTTTTTTTTTTATTAATGGGGTAATGATAGAGTGTTTGAAAGAGGAGGGGAAGATACCAGAAGAGAGAGAGAGGTTGAAAATATTTGTTAGGTGAGTGGTGACAGCCGGATAGAGAGACTGGAGTAGGTGTGAGGGAATGGTGTCAGAGGCACAAGTGGTAGGATGAGAAGAGGAGAGGAACCTGGAGACTTCTTCTTACGTGACTGGGTCAATAGTGGGCAGTGAGCCAGAGAAAATGTGGGGGGGAAGGGGATCTATAACACCTAGTGGCTGGAAGCTGATTTCATGCCGGATGTTTTCTATTTTCTCTGTGAAGTGGGCGGCCAGGTCTTCAGCAGAAAGGTCTGTGATGGGTGCCTGAACTTTAGGACTGAGGAGGGAGTGGAAAGTGTCAAAGAGTTTTTTTTGGGTTGTTGGACAGTGAGGAGATTAGGGTGGTGAAGTAAGTCTGTTTAGCGAGGTTGAGGCAGAGTTATAGGTCCGTATGAATTTGTAATGGAGCAAATTCTCTGGTGTGCGCGTTTTCCTCCATAGGCATTCAGCACTCCTTTTCTCTGTTTTTTAAGGTTCTGAGGGTAGGGGGTGCTACTTTGTCCAGGGTGCTATTTATGGTGTCATTGTAGTGTTTTATGGCCAGATCAGGGCAGAAGAGGGAAGAGATTGGGGACAAAGATGCGTGTATAGTGTCTGTAAGTGTATGAGGGTCAATGGCCTGTAGGTTTCTATATATGTAATGGGTAGGGGTGTGCTGGGATGGGTGCAGATTTGTGAAGGAGAGGATGTTGTGGTCAGAGAGCGGGAGAGGTGAGTTATTAAAGTTGGAGATTGAGCAGAGTCTGAAGAAGACCAAGTCAAGTGTGTTACCATCTTTTTTGTGTCTGAGAGTTAGAAAGTTGAGAGAGACCAAGAGAGGAGGTTAGAGAGAGAAGCTGAGAGGCAGATGGGGCCGTTTATGGGAATGTTTAAGTCTCCCAAGATAAGGGTTGGATTTTTTGAGGACAGGAAGTGTGCCAACCAGGCGGTAAAGTGGTCCAGGAACCGGTGGGTGAGCCAAGGGGAAGGTATACAACCACTACTCTGAGAGAGAGAGGGGATGGAAAAGCCTGATCGTGTGGACCTCGAAGGAAGGGAATGAGAGTGATGGAACTGGTGGGAAGACCTGGAAAGTGCATTGTGGAGACAGGAGTATGCCAACTCCGCCATAATGTCGGTTCTCAGGTCTGGGGGTGTGGGAGAAGTGTAGGCCGCCATATGAGAGGGCAGCGGGGAAGCAGTGTCTGATTCCTGAATCCAGGTTTCAGTGAGGGCCAGTAGGTTAAGAGAGTTAGTAAGAAAGAGATTGTGAATGTAGGGGAGCTTGTAACAGATAGACCGTGGATTCCAGAGCGCACAGTGGAGGATGAATGTTGATGAGGTTGGCGGGGTTTCTGTTAGAGATGGGGGAGGGGTTGACATTGGGGCAGGGTGGGTCGGGGTTAGGAGAGATATCCCCTGAAATGAGAAGTAGAAGTAAAGAGATCAATAGCAAATGGTTGTTGGATTTGTGAGAGAGCTTGTTGTGCTGCACCCTGGGACACGATGGGTTTAGATGGTTAAGGAAGGTGAATAAATCATGGGGGCTGTACATGTTGGAGGGGAGGAGAGAGGGGCAGATGTGGATGGAAGGTAATGGAGGAGGAACAGGGCAGTAGAGGTGAGCGAATCTATTTGCTGCTTCGTAGATTCATATAGAATCTTGGAAATTTTCCGTTGCAAAGTGAGCCAGATTTTTTTGAGATTCGCTCCGTTAGATTAGAAAATGTTCGTAAAGCTAAGCATTTGCTACATACTCGTACGCTTAAATGTACACTAATGCTATGTATAAGTTACTTTATACGCTGATGCATATGAATTCAGTTAATTTGTGTGGCAAAAAGCCTGGGAAGAAAGCGGTCACCTGACCTAGTGGGCTGGGCTTGCTCTGATTGACTCACAGGCTCGGTAAGCTGGGACTCCAAGGAGCTTACCATTGAAAGTATAGAGAGTGAAGACCCCTCCCTTGTAGCTCCGCCTCCATCTCCAGTTTGAGACCCAGAGCAAGTGTGCTGTGCAAGATGGCGAAGCAGCTGCGCCCCAACTGGGCAGAAATGGATTGGGGTAGCGATATCCCAGAGGTTAAAGAGGAGCCAGGAGAGATTTCGATTCCTAACCAAGACCGAAGAAGACACCTATGGTGTTCCCCAAACTGGTTGGTGCACTGGAGGCACCCAGGGCATCCTGCTCCGCCCCTCAACAAGAAGGATTACTCCTTGAGGCAAAACTATATTGTCCCAGCCGTGGTGACTGCAAATGCCCTGACATTATGGGATTACAAAAAGGCTGTCGAGGAGTGGGTAATACAAGTCTTGGATCATCCTAGGCTGGGGGATCGGAAATTAGAATGGAGAAAAGGCACCGTCCTCCGGTTCTCCGTAGAACGGGGAAGTGGGTTCCTTGCTGATGATGAGACCGCAGAGGAGTACATTGTGGGCTGGCGCTCGGTGAAATGCCCATATTTGCCACAACCCCGCCATAGCCTGTATGCTGGTGACCAAGTGGTGTACACCCCTATGAAGTCCTTGAAGGGGCCCTTTGCCACTGGAGTGATGCTATTAGCCAAGCCTCTGGCACCCGTGTCACCCCCTGAAGTGTGGCCAGAAGATATGGCGGCCATAAGCCGCGTACGCTGCCTCCAGGAGATGGAAGATGGCACCCTGCGCTTTGGAGAAAAGTGCCAACCTCAGCCTGAGTTCCTGATCCTGGGTCTGCCACCAACACCACCCTCTCTTCAAGTGGGACAGCTAACTACAACTACCTTCTCCTACCAGCCGAAGGTAGTACAGTACCAGCTTCCCTGGAACATGGAGGCCGCCGCCAGAGGAAGACCACTACCTGAACCCATGAAGCTGGAGGTTCTTACTCCCATCGCATCGGCCGGAGGATCCAGCAAAATCAAGGCTCGAGTTGCCACCACAACACTTGCCAGTGTGACCACGCGATCACTACCAGAATCCGCCACTAGAGGTCAGTGGAGCTACACTACATCAGCTAGCATGGCTTACAAGAAGCAAGAGCGACTTCTAATGTGTTTTAGCAGCAGCAGCAGTGAGGAGGATTTCCAGTCCTTAAAGGGGATGTCTCACCTCCTCACTTCAGCGCTTGACGCCAGGACTTTCGGCTCTCTAGGGGGTGTTGCCTGCAAGTATGACTGGCAGCACAGGCAAGGGGCACTGAGACACTGTAATCTCGCCCCTTGCATGTGCGCTCCCAAGGCTGCTTTGATTTAGTAACAGCCTCAGAGGAGAGAGGTGGCCTGGAGCGCATCGTCTGCTGAAGGAGATATGAGGTGGCCGGGGATGGGAGCTACTGTGGATGCACGCAAGTCTATGCGCGCTCGCTCCCGTATCCTGGCCACCAGAAAGGCCGGCATTCTCTCGGTTTATCGCACTTGCGCGGCCACCGCTGCTGCATTGTGCTGGTGGCAGTAGCCCCTAGAAACGAGCATGGTATAAAGGAAGCAAAACTGAAGATACCAAGTACAGGAGGCATTGTTGAAAAATAAAGTTAATTAGTAAGTGACTTATATTAACGTTTTACACATCATAAAAGTCACATGGTGAGGTGAGACAAGCCTTATGGAAGCCACAATGTGGACTCCTTCTGACAGGTGAGAACTAGTTGGCCATTGTTTTAAGTTAACTTTTTTGTATTGCCCCATTTGCTCTCATCCAGATGGACATGGATTGTTAGGACTCCCCCATTCAGCAGAAAATTCCCAGTTGTGCCTAAGCACACTTATTTTCCTCCCCCCCCCTTCTCAGGTTATTTGAGAGCTCCCTTTGCAAAAAGAGTTCTCTATTTGCTGCTATTCTCTATTATGTGGATTACACGTTACCTGTTTGAATTACAAAATTACCGCACGTGGATTACAATTGAATTTTGGACTATGTGTTCCAGTGTTTTATCATGCCAAGGAGCCACGAGGAGAGACTTAAAGGTGTATCTGAGCCTTTTCTGCTAGCAAATGTGAAATTACTTGCACTAAAATGCTTGCATACTTACAGTATGTCTTTGCTGTATTTTAGCTACACTGTTTCTAATGGTACAGCACTTTAGCCCATTGTGTGTATTTTTTTTTCAGGTTCTGCAATGTGCTATTATGCACTTATTGTACGGTGTTTTTAGTAAATTATTCACTTATTGATAGCTAGCAGCAGTGAGCACCTTATTTTTCAAGCTCATATGGACTGCCTCTAAAGACTGGACTGCCTCTAAACACTGTACGCCGCGTCCTAGCCTCGTGTTTATGATGCATTCGCGTGTCAAAAGTACGCTAAGGAACGTTCGCAAAACAAAGATTGTTTTTTTTTTAACGTAGATTTGAATCTAGAAGTACGAATCTTGTCAGAAATTTGGTGAATATTTGGCGCAGTGAATTTTGGATAATTCGCTCATCTCTACAGGGCAGTGAATGTGAAGGTAGAGAGCACATAGAAAGAGTGATATAAAGACAAGGCACATACTTAGGCCCCATATTGCGGAATAGATGCGGCCCCATTCACCTCTATGGGAGCGGAGAGCCGCCGCACGGAACTAGATGCATGCCGCGGCTCCGCTTAAAAATATAAAGCATGCATTGGCAAGTATAGGCATTTTGAGTGGAACTGCCCGGCTTGTGTTCTGAGCGGTGCAGAACACACGCCAGGCGGCCCCCGTATTATTGCGGACCCGCAATAATACGGTCATGTGAATGGGCCCTTAAGGAAGAGCGTGAGGATGTATAGCACTGATAGCCTACCTGTCTAACTGCAGGACACTTAGCTGGGAAGACACTTTGCGTAGAACACCAGTGCATGCACCCCGCACCCCTCAAGTTGTGTCCACATTTATAGGACTGAGTGTGAATGGAACTATGGGAAGTCAGCTGGTTTTGGGCTAATTACCAAGCGTATTTACACACCAGAAGAGGAGGAACTAAACAAAGAAACGTAAAACAATCTAGTACAATGCTCGGCACCAGCAACGCTCTAAATATCACATTGTAACTCCAGATACAATCTACAATGAGGGACCAAGACAGTCATAGACATTGTGCAGGGAATGATGTACAACTAGCAGAGATATTGTACCATGAAAATGGAGATGCAGGAGATGATGATGAAAGCAAGCGGAGTTATTGAGCCGAGTTAAGACCCGTGCCTGCACCCTGCACCCATCACCAAAATTCCGGAACAATACCGAACTTGCTGGATCCGGCATTAATTTCCATTGAGATGTAGTAATGCCGGATCCGGTACCAAGTGTTCTGGAAATTGCCGCGTCGGCGGCTCCGGTTTTCTGTTCTGTGCCTGCGCCAGGATGTAGGAAGAGCTGGATTCCAGCTCCCTGTTTACTCCAGACTACAAATCACAGAAGCTAGTCAGTAGGGCACCAGCAAATCCCAAATATTCAATGAAAAGGACCAGTATTAAACAAAAAATCACAGAAAATGATCTCTCTCCAATATATATAATAAAATATAGCTTTTAATATTACGTATAAAAATCAGACGAAGGACATCCACCATTGGAAACAAAATAAACATATAAACATAAATAATGAAACTCTCATCCGTGGTAGGTAGGTTGTTGTTCGTACCATGGGTGTCTAACCAGAAAGGAGTCACCCTAAATCTGGCCCTATAACTGAAGGCCCTACCTCCAACGGAATAGCCGCCCCGATAGGGGCGATCCCGTATCTCGTACCTCCTAGTGCCCCTGTTAAGGCCCTAGGAAAGTAAAACCGTCACCAGCTAAGTCCTATATATGCCACACCCCACACACTCCAGAGTTGACCAAAAAATGCGAGTTATATACAAATGTGGGTGTGGTGTCTGATGATACCAGCAGGCACGGTACCCTAGAGGCTAAATTATCACCCCCGAGCACCAGTATCTTACTGATAATCACCTAGACACCGTTATGTTACATCCAAAATTGTCCAGAGCACACAAGTGTATGTGTGCCTTGGTGATACATACAGAAGAAGCCTGCTAATATTTAAATACAGCAGCAATTATTGTTTATTATTTATAGGGTCCCAGTCCCAACGCGTTTCGCCTTTGATTTTTAGCTCATCAGGGGACTTCTTACTTGAAACACCAGGGGCACAATGACCCGTTTCTTAAGATAGAAATATCACGTAATGTATAGTCCACGCGTCATCTGTATAATACGCATCTATATTGGTGACATCCATTTGTCACCTAGTTCACCAAAACCGGTATGCATCACAGATTTATATCTAGGATGTATGAAGGAATTGTGAGGTATACATATATCAACACCACTCTGGGATCAGAGTGCATGGTTACCACAATGTGGTCTTGCATAAATCCAGTTATTACATTAATGTTTTTATACTTGCGTGTCCCTTAGGATAGAGATTTGTGTATATCTCCCTCACATCAATAGCGCGTAGCAGCGCTGCTTCAATCCCCTATAGTTTGGGGAGAAGCGCGACCCTTGCTAGCGCTGCCTACACGATTGTCTCGGCGTCCCACGTGGAGGTAAGCGCCTTCAGTTATAGGGCCAGATTTAGGGTGACTCCTTTCTGGTTAGACACCCATGGTACGAACAACAACCTACCTACCACGGATGAGAGTTTCATTATTTATATTTATATGTTTATTTTGTTTCCAATGGTGGATGTCCTTCGTCTGATTTTTATACGTAATATTAAAAGCTATATTTTATTATATATATTGGAGAGAGATCATTTTCTGTGATTTTTTACTCCAGACTACGCCAGCCTGCGAGGGAGACGGCAGGACCTCATGAGAGGTGAGTATAAGGTGTTTTGTTTTTTTTGTGTGTGAAACATAAAAAATAAATAATGATAAGCAGCTTCTATGTACTTACATAGGAGCTGTATGAGCTAGGAGTAGTAGTACTACTACTCCTAGCTTCCCCTATGTACTTATAATACCTGTGGTCCCTGTGTACTATTGCCTTTTGCATTTTTTTAATATTTTCATTTTCATTTTAATGCTTCATTTTTAGACCCCCCCCCAAAAAAACGCAAAAACAAAAACGACCAGCCAGTTTTTTGTTTTTGCCCTCCTCCACACCAATGTTGCCGCCATGATACGGTATGTCACGTTGGATTATAGCAAGCCCCACTGTAAATTTTTGTCATTATTCTAATGTTTTTGTTTTTTTTTCCTGCAGAGGAGGAAAGTGGGGGTGGAGGACAGCAAATGGTAGGTGTTTATTTTTCTATTTTTTTTTCTCCAAAAATACGTTTGTATGTTCTGAAATCATAATTTATTTTTTCTTATCTTACAGCCATCTCGTCCCGTTGCCTCACACAGAGAGAGAGGTCCTCGAGTCTCCGCCAGAGGAAGTCGGGGAGCACGCGGTGGTCGGGGTCGTGTGAGTATTTGCAATCAAAGTCTTTTAAATTCAAAAAGTTTAAAATAGTATTTTACATTTTTATTTATCATGGTGCAGTGGCGGTCCATCAGGGACCGCTACAAGAAAGATTATAACGAGGAACTTCGGGCCCCGAGTGGTTCGGGGGCAACCTCAAGGCGGGAATATCAATAGAATTCCTCCTTGGAGTTCCTATGATGAACCCTAGAGCTGCGAAGGTAAGAGATTATGTTTTGGTATCCAATCTATGTGTATGTGTACGGATGTATTAACCCCTTAATGACCGGGCCATTTTGCACCTTCGTGACCAGACTGATTTTTGCTAATGTGTCAGTTTATGTGGTAATAACTTTGGAACGCTTTTACTTATCCAGGCAATTGTCACATATTGTGCTTCACGACAGTAGTAAATTTGTGGCAAAATATTTCATTTTTATTTATAAAAAAAAATAACAAATTTACAAAAAAATTTACAAAAAATTTGCAAATTTCCAAATTTAAATTTCTCTACTTTCAAAAAAAATAGTAATACCTCCAAAAATAGTTATTATTTTACATTCCCCATATGTCTACTTTATGTTGGCATCATTTTATAAATGTCATTTTACTTTTTTAGGACGTTAGAGGGCTTAGAAGTTTAGAAGCCATTTTTCAAATTTTCACTATTTTTTTTAAGCACCAATTCAGATATAAAGTGATTTTGAGGGGCTTATGTAATGAAACCCCCCATAAATGACCCCATTTTAGAAACTACACCCCTCAAATTATAAAAAACTGCTGTTACAAACATTTTTAACCCTTGAGGTGTTCCACAAGAATTAAAGGAAAATGGAGGTGAAATTTCAAAATTTCACTTTTTTGGTAGATTATTCATGTTAATAATTTTTTTCTTGCAACACAGCAAGGGTTAACAGCAAACTAAACCTCAATACTCATTACTCTGATTCTGCTGTTTACAGAAATACCCCATATGTGGTGGTAAACGTCTCTATGGGTTTGTGGCAGTGGTCAGAAGGGAAGGAGCGCCATATGGATTTTGGAGGCAGATTTTGCTAGAATGGTTTTTAGGCACCATTTTGTAATTGAGAGACCCTGACGTACCCCTAGAGTGGAAACCCTCAAAAAGTGACCCCATTTTGGAAACTACACCCTTCAACGAATATATTAAGGGGGGTCCTGGCCACTTTGACCCCCTAAGCGTTTTACGGAATTTGGAAACACTTGGCTGTGAAAATGAAGTTTCATTTCTTCCAATAAAAAGTTGCTTTAGCCCCAATTTTTTTTATTTGCATAAGGGGTAACAGGAGAGAAGCACCCCATAATTTGTTACCCATTTTCTCCTGAATACGGCAACACCCCATATGTGGTGATAAACTGCTGTGGGGGCACATGGCAGGACTCAGAACGGAAGGAGCGCCATATGGATTTTACAACACAGATTTTGATGGATTGGTTTGCAGGAGCCACTGATTTTTATTTTTTTGAGTTATTGTCTTATGTGGGGGCTCATTTTTTGCAGGATGAGGTGAGGTTTTCATTGGTACCATTTTGGGGTAAATACGCCTTTTTGATCGCTTGTTATTACTCTTTTTGTGAGTCAAGGTAAAAAAAATACTCTCATGTAATATTTTTATAGAGCAGGTTGTTACGGACGCGGCGATACCCAATATGTCTAACATTTTTATTTTTTGAAAGTTTTACACATTAGATGCATTTTTGAACAGAATAAAATCTTTTTTTTTGTGTTGCTATTTTCTGAGAGCCATATTTTTTTTATTTTTCAGGCGATTGTCTGAGGGTCTCATTTTTTGCGGGACAAGATGACGGTTTGATTGGTACCATTTTGGGGTACATACCCTTTTTTGATCGCCTGCTATTACACTTTTTGTAAGGGAAGGTGACCAAAAAATGTCTGTTTTGGTACCGTTTTTTTTTGTTTACTGCGTTCACCTGGCGGGGTGGATGACATGATATTTTTATAGAGCTGGTCGATATGGACGCGGCGATACCTAATATGTATACCTTTCTTTTTTTTACCTTTCTTTTCCATTTTTTAAAAACTTTTTTTTGGAAAATGGCGGTTTTTTTTTTAAACTTTTATTATTATTATTATTATTTTTAACTTTATTTTTTATACTTTTGTATTGTAATGCATTGGCTGTAAGTGTATTACTCAGTGTAATACAGGGGGCTGGATCGCACAGGCTTGCAGGGATAGCAGCCACGATGCCTAAGAAAGGCATCGGGCTGCTATCTAAGCCATCGGGTCCCCGTCACAGCAGCACGGGGACCCAATGGCCCCCGCTCGCCATCCTGAATAGCCGCGCACCATGCCGCACGCCTCATGTGCCGCGGTCAGCGCTAATCGCGGCACATGAAGGGTTAATGCGCCGGCATCGGTATTTTCACCGATGCTGGCGCATTCAGCAGGGGTCCGGCTACTGGGCACAGCCGAACCCCTGCCGCTGGTCCGTCCGGGGGATCCCTGACGGCGCTACAGACTGGGGACTCGCGCCGGCCGCCGTCTAAAGACAGTGGGCGGTCGCGATCGGGTTAATGTATTATTTAGCTGACTTGTAAATTGTATACTCACTGCAACATCTCACTTTCGTCAGTAGATGGCAGCAATGTATAAAAAGATAAAGTCCATATTGTAGCTGCTTATCAGAGAATTTATTGTTTAGGTTGCAAAGTTTGAAAATAGCTAATTTAGGTGCTGTTTTAGAGCCTTGCATGTGTCATAGCAAGCCAAATAGACATATCTGACACTGTAGTTACTAGTTAGCAAATGACTTAGTGCATCCCACTCTACCAGTGGAAGGGGAGGGGTTTCCTGGAGAAGGAGGAAGTGAGCAGAGGGAGACTGTGCTGGAGGCTGCTGGATAGGAGAAAGGATTCTCAGCTTCTTCTTCTCTACATAGTTCAGTAAACTCAACTGCTGGGAAAGAACCATTGTCCGTGTCTGTGTGGCATTGTGTACCCTCTGTACCTGTGGGCCCAACCCTCGGCTCTCTTTCATATGGCCCAGGCAGTCATTCACACTCTGTCTTGGACATCCACATAGTATTTATGGAGTAGAGATGAAGAAAGTGAACTTCAGTTGTTACATCAGAAGTTGCTTCCAAAAAAACTTTTATACTGTACATAGATATTTCCTACAGTCTTTTGCAATTCAACTTCATACGTAGTATCAGAAGTCGCTTTCCTCACCTCTATTAAAGAGGTTCTCCACTGTAATCCAATTTATAATTGTGTGCTTTTTTCTTTGCTTTACAGATTAGCAAGCGGTACTTGGGCACCCGAAGTTCCTCCAGAGGCGGTCTCTGAAGAGGCAGCCACAACGGACCCCTCTAACTGTTCAAGCAAGAGATCAAGACTCAGATGTTCTCCTACCTACGCCCCCTGGCGACGCAGCGATGGCCCAATTAACTCCATTTTCTGAGGCCATCATGCGTCGCCAGAGGGCTGGTAGGAGCCGTCAGATGGACTACGAGGATCTCACAAGGCTCGTTTACGATTCCTTGATGGGGTTCACAAATCAAGTTGTCAGATTGGAGCATAATTTGGGACGTCTTCAGGAGGGGACAGTGTTGATGTCGCAAATGAGTCTGGTGCAAATGTATTTGAATTTGTTAGTCCCATGATGGAACAGTTAACGCCCGACCAACTGTTTGAGGCCAGAAGACAGGTGGACTCCGCCTTGTAGCAGGTGCAACACTGTCCACATCCTTTCCCCCAGCCCTCTCCCCCACCCCAGCCCTATCCCCCATCCCACATTTATCCCCCATCCAGAGCCAGTTTTAGATAAAGTGTGGCTCTGGGCAAAACTGAAAGTGGGGCCCCAAATCCTTAAAGGGGTTGTCCGGGTTCAGAGAAGAACCCGGACATACCTGCAATTTCACCCAGGCAGCCCGCCTGAAGAGGACATCGGAGCATCCTATGCTCCGATGCCCTCCTTTGCCCTGCGCTAATTAGCGCAGGGCAAAGGAATTTAGCCAGGTTCCGGTGACGTACCGGTCCCTGCCGGGCAGAGGCTTCCGCCCGGCAGTGAGTCGGTGACGTCATCGGCGCTGATGGACGGGCTTTAGCGCTGCCCTAGCCAGTAAAACGGCTAGGGCAGCGCTAAAGCCGGCCCATTAAGGCCGGTGACGTCACCGAACTCACTGCCGGGCGGAAGTACCCGCCCGGCAGCGAGTATTTATAAACAAAAGAGACCTTGCCCTGCGCGATCTAGCGCAGGGCAAGGGGGGGCATCGGAGCATGAGATGCTCCGATGTCCTCTTCAGGCGGGCTGCCTGGGTGAAATTGCAGGTATGTCCGGGTTCTTCTCTGAACCCGGACAACCCCTTTAAATACTGGACTTTGCAGCCACAGACTGCCATATTATATATCTTTAGCCTTTCCACTGTAAGCTGCTGTTCCTCTGTGGGTTCACAGTATTCTGTGCTTAATAAAATCTAATAAAGAATCTGCATCAGGTTTTCTGGATGTGTTTTCTTCTGAAACATTTTATAACGCAGGTTTGGGGTGGATTTTCATTAATGCCCATTTTTAAAGGGAATTCTGGACTTGGAACCCACATGAGGAATGGTCAGGTGACATCTTTTTTTTCATGGTGCAGTTTAAAAAACCACAAGTTGAAAAAAAATAGTCGTCCCATCCGAGCCCCTGAAGTGAAGGGAGAGCACAGTGTACATGTACGGTCATCCTCCATTATGCTATGAGTGTTCTGAAAATAGCCGATCTGTGGATGACACTGTTATGGGGGATCTGTGGATGACACTGTTATGGGGGATCTGTGGATGACACTGTTATGGGGGATCTCTGGATGACACTGTTATGGGGATCTGTGGATGACACTGTTATGGGGGATCTGTGGATGACACTGTTATGGGGATCTGTGGATGACACTGTTATGGGGGATCTGTGGATGACACTGTTATGGGGGATCTGTGGATGACACTGTTATGGGGGATCTCTGGATGACACTGCGATGGGGGATCTGTGGATGACACTGTTATGGGGGATCTCTGGATGACACTGTTATGGGGATCTGTGGATGACACTGTTATGGGGATGTGGATGACTGTTGGGGATTGGACACTGTTATGGGGGATCTGTGGATGACACTGTTATGGGGGATCTGTGGATGACACTGTTATGGGGGATCTGTGGATGACACTGTTATGGGGGACTGTGGATGACACTGTTGGCGGGATCTGTGGATGACACTGTTATGGGGATCTGTGATGACACTGTTATGGGGATCTGTGGACGACACTGTTTATGGGGGATCTGTGGATGACACTGCTTATGGGGGATCTGTGGAGGACACTGTTATGGGATCTGCTGGATGACACTGTTATGGGGGATCTGTGGATGACACTGTTATGGGGGATCTGTGGATGACACTGTTATGGGGGATCTGTGGATGACACTGTTATGGGATCTGTGGGGATGACACTGTTATGGGATGATCTGTGGATGACACTGTTATGGGGGATTGTGGATGACACTGTTATGGGGATGGGATGACTGTGGGATCTGATGACACTGTTATGGGGGATCTGTGGATGACACTGTTATGGGGGACACTGTGGATGACACTGTTATGGATGACTGTTATGGCTTGGATGGGGGATCTGTGGATGACACTGTTATGATGGAGGATCTGTGGATGACACTGTGATGATGGGGATCTGTGTGATGACACTGTTATGGGGATGGATGATCTGTGGATGACACTGTTATGGGGGATCTGTGGATGACACTGTTATGGGGGATCTGTGGATGACTCTGTTATGGGGGATCTGTGGATGACACTGTTATGGGGATCTGTGGATGACACTGTTATGGGGGATCTGTGGATGACACTCTGTTTGATGGGGGATCTGTGGATGACACTGTTATGGGGGATCTGTGGATGACACTGTTATGGGGGATCTGTGGGATGACACTGTTATGGGGGATCTGTGGATGACTCTGTTATGGGGGATCTGTGGATGACACTGTTATGGGGGATCTGTGGATGACACTGTTATGGGGGATCTGTGGATGACACTGTTATGGGGGATCTGTGGATGACTCTGTTATGGGGATCTGTGGATGACTCTGTTATGGGGGATCTGTGGATGACACTGTTATGGGGGATCTGTGGATGACTCTGTTTATGGGGGGATCTGTGGATGACACTGTTATGGGGGATCTGTGGATGACACTGTTATGGGGGATCTGTGGATGACACTGTTATGGGGGATCTGTGGATGACACTGTTATGGGGGATCTGTGGATGACTCTGTTATGGGGGATCTGTGGATGACTGTTATGGGGGATCTGTGGATGACACTGTTATGGGGGATCTGTTATGGGGTGGATCTGTGGATGACACTGTTATGGGGATCTGTGGATGACACTGTGTTTGGGGATCTGTGGATGACACTGTTATGGAGGATCTGTGGAGGACACTGTTATGGGGGATCTGTGGATGACACTATTATGGGGGATCTGTGGATGACACTGTTATGGGGGATCTGTGGATGACACTGTTATGGGGATCTGTGGATGACACTGTTATGGAGGATCTGTGGAGGACACTGTTATGGGGGATCTGTGGATGACACTATTATGGGGATCTGTGGATGACACTGGGGGATCAGTGGATGACACTGTTATGGGGGATCTGTGGATGACACTATTATGGGGGATCTGTGGATGACACTATTATGGGGGATCTGTGGATGACACTGTTATGGGGGATCTGTGGGTGGAACCATTATGGTGGATGTCGCTGTTATAAGGCCACAATGTGTGACAGATGCCTTTATTAGCAGCCCTGGTGTGTTCCCCCCAAGTACTGAAAGAAAATAAAAATAACAAATTAGACCTCAGGTTCTTAATCTATACTCCAATTCCCCCCCCCCCCCGACAAATAACAATGCTTTCTTCAATAGTTTAACTAGAGCCCTCTATGGCCTGCAGGAATTTAATACAGTACGGCCACGTCACAAGCACGCTGTATAGTGGTGTCCTAGAAGTGCTGCAGTCCTAACTCATACTGGAGTCACAGGGAGCGCACACAGGGGTCGCAGGGAGTCCACACAGGGGTCACAGGGAGCGCACACAGGGGGCACAGGGAGCGCACACAGGGAGCGCACACAGGGGGCACAGGGAGCGCACACAGGGGGCACAGGGAGCGCACACAAGGGGCACAGGGAATGCACACAGTGGTTACAGGGAGAGCACACAGGGGGCACAGGAAATGCACACAGGGGGCACAGGAAATGCACACAGGGGGCACAGGGAGCGCACAAAGGGGGCACAGGAAATGCACTCAGGGGTCGCAGGGAGTGCACACAGGGGTCACAGGGAATGCACACAGGGGGCACAGGGAATGCACACAGTTGTCACAGGGAGCGCACACAGGGGGCACAGGGAATGCACACAGGGGTCACAGGGAGCGCACACAGGGGGCACAGGGAATGCACACAGGGGTCGCATGGAGTGCACACAGGGGTCACAGGGAATGCACACAGGGGGCACAGGGAATGCACACAGTGGTCACAGGGAGCGCACACAGTGGTCACAGGGAGCGCACACAGGGGGCACAGGGAATGCACACAGGGGTTGCAGGGAATGCACACAGGGGGCACAGGGAGCGCACAAAGGAGGCACAGGAAATGCACACATGGGTCGCAGGGAGTGCACACAGGGGTCACAGGGAATGCACACAGGGGGCACAGGGAATGCACACAGTGGTCACAGGGAGCGTACACAGGGGGCACAGGGAATGCACACAGGGGTCGCAGGGAATGCACACAGGGGTCGCAGGGAATGCACACAGGGGGCACAGGGAGCGCACAAAGGAGGCACAGGAAATGCACACATAGGTCGCAGGGAGTGCACACAGGGGTCACTGGGAATGCACACAGTGGTCACAGGGAATGCACACAGGGCCGGGTCGCAGGGAATGCACACAGGGGGCACAGGGAATGCACACAGGGGACACAGGACTCTCACAGTGGGGGCAGAGGACACTCACTGCGGGGGCACAGGGAGGTCACAGGTTAGGGACCATCAGTACTTGAGGGACAGGGCAGGGCTGTTACAATGAAGTGTCCGCACACTTAACTTTCAGACAGCAGGGGGCCCCTTTTGGAGAGCGGGCCCTGGGCAATTGTCCTTTTTGCCAAGATCTTTGGATAAGAAAAGCGATGAAAAAATGTCAAATTTCAACATTACACCATTTGTTGTATTAGAAAAATATTTCTCTACAGGTATTTTTATAGTACAGGTGTTTTCAGTTGCGATGATATCCATTATGTTTATATTTTTTTGTTATTCTACAGAAATGGGAGGGACTCAAACTTTATTTACAGTTTTTATAATTTTTAACTGTTTTTAAGATTTTGAAGCTCGTATTTGAACCTACAAAATCTTTTTTTTTTTTTTTTTTTTATTCGGACTAATCAAGAACATTTTTTATATCCATTTAATTGTTCAGAATTGCTCATTTCTTATGTTGTTCTGCCACCTGCTGGCCAAAGTGAAAATTGCCACTTTAGTGCCCTAGGTCTCTTCAGGGAGACCCTGCCTAATTACCGGAATCCTCATTGGCCGCAGATGGTGCTGGTAAGAAGCCTGGAAGCGGGAGCTTCCGTTTTTTTTTTTTTAACCCTTTAGATGCAAAGGCTTTAATGACCGCGACTGGCATTATATCTCTGTTTTCCCATCGCAGTACATTTATGGCACTGGTAGCGAAGGGGTTAATAAATACTTGTGATTGGACATATTAAAATTGATGGCAAAAGGGGGGGGGGAGAATTGCTTAATTGCTTAGACCCCCCCCCATCACCCCCCCCCGATGTACAACTAATAAAAGTGACGAGCAGAGAATCCTTTAACCAGCAAAGTGTCTGGTGTTTGATTCTTTGCCGGATTTCTTTTGGTATAGTGTATAAGTTATTCAGAGCGAGTAGCGCCGCCGCCATCCCACCATGATCCTAATATCACTATAGGGATTACCTCGCAGATAACAAAGCCATTACCGCAGACTGCGGAATCCGTGACCTCTATATCCCCTATGTACATTGCAGGGGAAGGAATGGAATTCGTATTTCAGCTGCAACAAAGGTATAAAAGCCGACACTTTCCAGGATATAATAAAAAATTTTTTTTTATAAAAAAACATAAAATAAACCCCATTTATCCCAGAGAAAATTACACAAAATGAATGACGTAGCTGGAAAACAAAGCTTCCAAAGTGGCAAACGTCCCAGTCTTGAGTGACTGGCGGTAAGACGCCTTCCTGTTATGCAGGATGTGTCAGATTAGACACTGTATAGGGTTGTGCTGTGTACACAGCTCTGCAGTTAACACGAGCGCTCCACCGCCCTAAAGGGGTCGTCCCAAAATATAAGTCTTAAATTCTGATTCATCCAGCACAGGACCAGGTCTTTCTAACAAAGCCAGAACCAGCCCCGCACATCACAGGGATCCAGAGATCTCCTCATCACTGCTTCAGCAGCTCTGCTAGATGTATGTAGGCTGACAGTTCAGGAGGTGTGTCCTTTCTGCTGCATCTCTCTCCCTTTCTCAGCTCAGGGGGCATACCCTTTCTGCAGCTGCTCTCTCTCCGCTCAGGAAGTGTGTCCTTTCTGCTGCATCTCTCTCCCTATTTCAGCTCGGGAGGCTTATCCTTTCTTCAGCAGCTCTCTCTCTCTCTTACAGTTCAGGAGGTGTGTCCTTTCTGCTGCATCTCTCTCCCTTTCTCAGCTCAGGGGGCATACCCTTTCTGCAGCTGCTCTCTCTCAGCTCAGGAAGTGTGTCCTTTCTGCTGCATCTCTCTCCCTATTTCAGCTCGGGAGGCTTATCCTTTCTTCAGCAGCTCTCTCTCTCTCTCTTACAGCTCAGGAGGTGTGTCCTTTCTGCTGCATCTCTCTCCCTTTCTCAGCTCAGGGGGCATACCCTTTCTGCAGCTGCTCTCTCTCAGCTCAGGAAGTGTGTCCTTTCTGCTGCATCTCTCTCAATATTTCAGCTCGGGAGGCTTATCCTTTCTTCAGCAGCTCTCTCTCTCTCTCTTACAGCTCAGGAGGTGTGTCCTTTCTGCTGCATCTCTCTCCCTTTCTCAGCTCAGGGGGCATACCCTTTCTGCAGCTGCTCTCTCTCAGCTCAGGAAGTGTGTCCTTTCTGCTGCATCTCTCTCCCTATTTCAGCTCGGGAGGCTTATCCTTTCTTCAGCAGCTCTCTCTCACTCTTACAGCTCAGGAGGTGAGTCCTTTCTGCTGCATCTCGCTCCCTATCTCAGCTCAGGGGGGATACCCTTTCTGCAGCAGCTCTCTCTCAGCTCAGGAAGTGTGTCCTTTCTGCTGCATCTCTCTCTCTCCCTATTTCAGCTCGGGAGGCTTATCCTTTCTTCAGCAGCTCTCTCTCTCTCTTACAGCTCAGGGGATGTGTCCTTTCTGCTGCATCTCGCTCCCTATCTCAGCTCAGGGGGCATACCCTTTCTGCAGCAGTTCTCTCTCAGCTCAGGAAGTGTGTCCTTTCTGCTGCATCTCTCTCTCTCCCTACTTCAGCTCGGGACGCTTGTCCTTTCTTCAGCAGCTCTCTCTCTCTCTCTCTTACAGCTCAGGAGGTGAGTCCTTTCTGCTGCATCTCGCTCCCTATCTCAGCTCAGGGGGGATACCCTTTCTGCAGCAGCTCTCTCTCAGCTCAGGAAGTGTGTCCTTTCTGCTGCATCTCTCTCTCTCCCTATTTCAGCTCGGGAGGCTTATCCTTTCTTCAGCAGCTCTCTCTCTCTCTTACAGCTCAGGGGATGTGTCCTTTCTGCTGCATCTCGCTCCCTATCTCAGCTCAGGGGGCATACCCTTTCTGCAGCAGTTCTCTCTCAGCTCAAGAAGTGTGTCCTTTCTGCTGCATCTCTCTCTCTCCCTACTTCAGCTCGGGACGCTTGTCCTTTCTTCAGCAGCTCTCTCTCTTACAGCTCAGAAGGTGTGTCCTTTCTGCTGCATCTCACTCCCTTTTACATCTCAGGGATGTGTTTTTTCTGCTTCAGCTCTATCTCTATCACAGTTCAAGGTGTGTGTCCTTTCTGCTGCATCTCTATCCCTCTCACAGCTAGAAGGCGTTTCCTATCCTCTTCCTCTGACAGCTCAGGGGACCTTTCCGCTCAGGTTCTCTCCTTGTCACAGCTCAAGGGTTCATTCTTTTTTGGGGAGTGGGTCCTTACTGCTGCAGTTCTCACCCTGTCACAACTCAGGAGGAGTGTCCTTTCTCAGGGGCTGGTTTGAAAAATGTAGAGTATTTTGGTAGGACATCACCTTTAAGTCTTTTTACATTCAACAGATTCCCCATACGTATCCTAGCCTTACCAGAGTGACTGGATCCAGTTTGACCACCTGGACCTCCGCAGAGGAGGCTATAGGGGTGGGAGAGTCCTGGCTTTTCACAATATTGTTTTTGTTTTTTTTTTGTTTTTTTTTTTACCTAGAAGATCCTTGTGATGATGATGATGAAACCTTCTAACCCTGACAATGCCACCTCATTTCCCAGGCCTGGACATGTTGTATGTCTCATTCAGGGTCTGGGGTTCCTTAGGTCACCACAACAGAGGATCCTGAGGTTCCCCGTCCTTATAGAACATACACATGTCCTCTATAATGACATCATCATCATCATCATGGGCAGAGGATCCGTTATTGTGGAGTCCCCTTATAAGAAGCAGACACTAGAGGTGAGTATTTGCTCCTTCCCATGGAGTTGTCATCTCCTGGACCTTTGTCCAAGCTCAGTCTCCCCAGAAGACCCTCTGCTGGGCCGGACCCTGTTGACCCTGCTTCACTTTGGGTCACTAGACGGGGTCTTTCCTGAGGACCTCCTTACTGCTGACTTATAATGGATAGTTACCTGTGTGGAGCAGAAGAGGACAACGCACGTGGCCACCACACATTGGACAATCATCTTGACCTGTAAAGAGATTTAGGAAAGTTATGAAGCCCGTTGTCTCCTTAAAGGGTTTCTGTCAGCAGTTTTTTCGGTATGAATCAGGCTGACATTAGAGATGTGCTAATGTCACCTGATTCCAAATATATATCTGTTTTATTTACTGGTGCCCCCATTTTATATAAAATGAACTTTTATTTTATGCTAATAAGGCCTCTAGGTGCAAGGGGCGTTACCCCTGCTCCTAGAGGCTCGGTTGATTGACAGGACCAGGCAGAGAAGAAACATTCCATTCACCATAGCTTGCAAGGACCTTCAATGATGTCATGACCATGTGATCAGTCACATGGTTAGGATCACACAAACAGCCTGTCTCCTCCTAAACCATGTGACTGATCACATGGTCATGACATCATTGAAGGTCCTTGCAAGCTATGGTGAATGGAATGTTTCTTCTCTGCCTGGTCCTGTCAATCAACCGAGCCTCTAGGAGCAGGGGTAACGCCCCTTGCACCTAGAGGCCTTATTAGCATAAAATAAAAGTTCATTTTATATAAAAATGGGGGCACCAGTAAATAAAACAGATAAATATTTGGAATCAGGTGACATTAGCACATCTCTAATGTCAGCCTAATTCATACCGAAAAAACTGGTGACAGAAACCCTTTAATGGACTCCAGTTCTGTTTTTCTGAGGACCAGAAGATGGCTGCTCAGGACCGGGGCGGTGAGGACCAGGGAGGTATGGTTCTTTTCACAGAGGAGCAAGGCTCAAAAAAGTTACTTCTTGTCAGACCACCCCTTAATCTTTATATAAATGACAAGTTCTACAGCTTTCTGATAGGCTATCTGTGGTTCACTTCCACACCATGTTCAAGACCTGTGCTTGCTGTCAGTGAACGAGAACATTTCCATTCAGAGGCAGTAAACCTGTAGACAGCTGGTCCTGCTCTCCGCTTAGTATTGTATCCAGTATGAACAATGCTCTGTGAGCTAAACACATGGACAGTAGCTGGTAGATCTATCAGACCCAGGGGCACACCTAGCTGTTCTGCCGCCTGAGGCGAAAACTGAAACAACCCCCCGTCACCACCCCACCCCCAATGCCAATTTCTTAACCTAACCCCTTTTGCCACAATGAAAGCACTTATTGCCCATGGCCGTTCCGCTGCCCCCCTCTTGCCCCTACCTGGTGCTGCCTGAGGCGATCGCCTCAACCTCCCTCATTGGTGGTGCGCCCCTGATCAGCCCCGAGTCCAGGCATCGCAGCAGAATTTATCACACCCTGCACTCCACAATGTAAGCAGATCCATCCACTCTGCCTGGACGCCGGCGACTACTCAGGTAGGTGTAGCCTGAGGGAGACAGTGAGGGGCGGCCGGATACAACCCAGTGCAAGGGTGCACGAAAGGACTAGCTTTTATTCTGCCCAGAATATCTGAGGTCGTCCTCTGTCTGTGTGCCCATGTCATAAGGAAGATCTCCTACTGCTGTTTCTCTTTGTTACTACTTGTTCAGTTATCAGTAAAGAAAGAGTTAACCACTTGCCTCCTGCACCCTGCAGTATTATGGATGCATGTCCTATGGACGGTCAGATGTGAGAACCCTCAGGAAGAGAAGACTCAGAGCCAGTGACAGCTCCGGTTACAGTTGCTGGACTATTGGGATTTCTGGAGTATGATCTGTAGTCTGATCACACTAACGGGACGTTCCTCACCTCTCCTGAAGATGTCGGTCCGTGCTCCGTGTCTCTGGGTGGAGGAGGAATACTGTGCGGTGTCTTTCACTTTCATTTTGGACACAAGCAAATTTACTGTTTATTCTGGCAGTCTCCAGGTCTCCCACTTCATCTCTTGACTGATCTTACTGGTATCCATCATTCTCATCTTTACAACAAGACTGAATAGAGAACTGTTAAATCTGTGGGCCACAGGAACATTAAATTAGATGAGATGATGGAAGACCGTGGAGTCCGAAAAGGATTATCTCACGGTAAGGAAATAAAAATGTGAATATGAATAAGAGAATAAAGCCCTGAGCGCTAAGTGAACCTGTCTACCCCCCTGAAAATACCCGCTTTATATATATCAAAAGTAATCAAAGGGCTAAAAAGTAAAATGTTACTAAATTGTTGTGTTTTCCAAACTGAAACCCTATGAACAAAGTACTGGTAAAATGGCGGTTCCCTGACTACCGGGGAAAGGTCAGGGCTCCGCTCAGATGTTACCAAGTGCAGGAGCTGTCAGAGCCGCCTGTACAGGATGCTGACTGCTCCTGCAGCATCTGAAGAGTAACGCTGGGTTTAGTTTGCCCCATTGTGGGGCAGATTATCAGGAATGAACGTTCCTGTAGGGGGATGAATAACTGCAGCAGCCATCGCTAATTCTCATACTGTGGACGAGATCACTCCAGGTAAATACAGAGCTTGACCCCCACTGAACGAGAAGTCAGTTGTAGGGTACAAACACTTCCGACCCAATAATCTGCTGCTGCTTGGGCCGTGTAAACCCGCCTTAAGAGTGACAGATGTAACATGGAAATTAGGAGATAACGCCTTGAGAAGTCAAGGGGGAGATAACACAAGGATAAGAGAAGTAGGGGGGAGATAAGATAATACCTGGAGGAGAGGAGGAGGGGAGATAATAACTAGAGGAGCGGGGGAGGGGGGGATAACACAAGGAGGAGAGGAGGAGGGAGGGGGAGATAACACAAGGAGGAGAGGAGAGGGAGATAATACCAGGAGGAGAGGAGGGGGAGATAACACAAGGATAAGAGAAGTAGGGGGAGATAATAACTAGAGGAGCGGGGGAGGGGGGGGATAACACAAGGATAAGAGAAGTAGGGGGAGATAAGATAATACCTGGAGGAGAGGAGGAGGGGAGATAATAACTAGAGGAGAGGGGGAGGGGGGGGGGAGATAATAACTAGAGGAGAGGGGGAGGGGGGGGGGAGATAATAACTAGAGGAGAGGAGGAGGGGGGGTAGATAACACAAGGAGGAGAGGGAGATAATACCAGGAGGAGAGGAGGGGAAGATAAGATAATACCTGGAGGAGAGGAGGGGGAGATAAGATAATACCTGGATGATAGGAAGAGGGGGAGATAACACAAGGAGGAGAGGAGAGGGAGATAACACAAGGAGGAGAGGAGAGGGAGATAATACCAGGAGGAGAGGAGGGGGAGATAACACAAGGAGGAGAGAAGTAGGGGGAGATAAGATAATACCTGGAGGAGGGGAGATAATAACTAGAGGAGAGGAGGGGGGGGGGGGGGAGATAATAACTAGAGGAGAGGAGGAGGGGGGAGATAACACAAGGAGGAGAGGGAGATAATACCAGGAGGAGAGGAGGGGGAGATAAGATAATACCTGGATGATAGGAAGAGGGGGAGATAACACAAGGAGGAGAGGAAGAGGGGAGATAAAACCAGGAGGAGAGGAGGAGGGGAGATCATACATGGAGGAGGGGGAGATAAGACCTGGAGGAGAGGAAGAGGAGGGGGAGATAATACCTGGATGAGAGGAAGAGGGGGAGATAACACAAGGAGGAGAGGAGGAGGGGAGATCATACATGGAGGAGGGGGAGATAATACCTGGAGGAGAGGAAGAGGAGGGGGAGATAATACCTGGAGGAGAGGAAGAGGAGGGGGAGATAATACCTGGATGAGAGCAAGAGGGGGAGATAATACCTCAGGAGCGGAGGAGGAGATAACACAAGGAGGAGAGGAGGGGGAGATAATACCTCAGGAGCGGAGGAAGAGATAACACAAGGAGGAGAGGGGGGGAGATAATACCTGGATGAGAGGAAGAGGGGAGATAATACCTGGATGAGAGGAAGAGGGGAGATAATACCTTGAGGAGAGGAGGGGGGATAACACAAGGAGGAGAGGAGGAGAGAGAGATAATACCTAGATGAGAGGAGGAGGAGATAACACAAGGAGGAGAGGAAGAGGGGAGATAATACATGGAGGAGGGGAGATAACACAAGGAGGAGAGGAGGAGGAGGAGGGGGAGATAATACCTGGAGGAGAGGAAGAGGAGGGGGAGATAATACCTGGAGGAGAGGAAGAGGAGGGGGAGATAATACCTGGATGAGAGCAAGAGGGGGAGATAATACCTCAGGAGCGGAGGAGGAGATAACACAAGGAGGAGAGGAGGGGGAGATAATACCTCAGGAGCGGAGGAAGAGATAACACAAGGAGGAGAGGAGGGGGAGATAATACCTCAGGAGCGGAGGAGGAGATAACACAAGGAGGAGAGGGGGGGGGATAATACCTGGATGAGAGGAAGAGGGGAGATAATACCTGGATGAGAGGAAGAGGGGAGATAATACCTTGAGGAGAGGAGGGGGGGATAACACAAGGAGGAGAGGAGGAGAGAGAGATAATACCTAGATGAGAGGAGGAGGAGATAACACAAGGAGGAGAGGAAGAGGGGAGATAATACATGGAGGAGGGGAGATAACACAAGGAGGAGAGGAGGAGGAGGAGGGGGAGATAAGACCTGGAGGAGAGGAGGGGGAGATAACACAAGGAGGAGAGGAGGGGGAGATAATACCTGGGGGACAGGAGGAGGAGGAGATAAGGAGGGGACCAGGACGAGAGAAGGAGGGGAAATAAGACCTGGAGGAGAAGAGGGGGAGATAATACCTGGAGGAGAGGAGGAGGGGGAGATAATACCTGGAGGAGAGGAGGAGGGAGGGGGAGATAATACCTGGAGCAGAGGAGGGGGAGATAATACCTGGAGGGAGGGGGAGATAATACCTGGAGGAGGGGGAGAAAATACTTGGAGGAGGGGGAGAAAATACTTGGAGGAGGGGGAGATAAGACCTGGAGGAGAAGAGGGGGGATAAGACCTGGAGAAGAGGAGGAGGAGATAACACAAGGAGCAGGGGAGATAATACCTGGAGGAGGGGAGATAACACAAGGAGGAGAGGAGGAGGGGGAGACAATACATGGAGGAGGGGGAGATAATACCTGGACGTGAGGAGGAGGAGGAGGGGGAGATAATACCTGGAGGTGAGGAGGAGGGAGGGGGAGATAATACCTGGAGGTGAGGAGGAGGGAGGGGGAGATAATACCTGGAGGTGAGGAGGAGGGAGGGGGAGATAATACCTGGAGGTAAGGAGGAGGGAGGGGGAGATAATACCTGGAGGTGAGGAGGAGGGAGGGGGAGATAATACCTGGAGGTGAGGAGGAGGGAGGGGGAGATAATACCTGGAGGTGAGGAGGAGGGAGGGGGAGATAAGACCTCGAGGAGAAGAGGGGGAGATAAGACCTGGAGGAGAGGAGGAGGGAGGGGGAGATAATACCTGGATGAGAGGAAGAGGGGGAGATAAGACCTGGATGAGAAGAGGGGGAGATAATACCTGGAGGAGAGGAGGAGGGAGGGGGAGATAATACCTGGATGAGAGGAAGAGGGGGAGATAAGACCTGGATGAGAAGAGGGGGAGATAATACCTGGAGGAGAGGAGGAGGGAGGGGGAGATAATACCTGGAGGAGAGGAGAGGGAGGGGGAGATAATACCTGGATGAGAGGAAGAGGGGGAGATAAGACCTGGAGGAGAAGAGGGGGAGATAATACCTGGAGGAGAGGAGGAGGGAGGGGGAGATAATACCTGGAGGAGAGGAGGAGGGAGGGGAGATAATACCCGGAGGAAAGAAGGAGATAATACCTGGAGGAGAAAAGGAGGGAGGGGGCGATAATACCTGGAGGAGGGCGGGAGATAACACAAGGAGGAGAGGACGAGGGGGGGGATAAAATCTGAAGGTTTAGGCGGAGGAGGAACCTACGGGAAGCTACACTTCTACACTTCTATTAAATTCAGGGAATGCAGGTTCCTAATTAACCTGTCTGCCGCATAGGCTGATTTTAATTAGTGCAGGTATAAAGCTGTAACCGCTCTCCCTGTATTCACTGGAGGCCATTTGGTACCATGAGAGTTAAAATACTATCTCACAGATTGGGGGTATACCAGTAGGATATACCACTAATGTCAGAGAGGTCTGGGTCCCACCTCATGTACTCTTTCCAAGAACGGGGCCACCAAAGCTCTGCATTCACTTCTATGGGAGTTCCAAAAAGCTCAGCTATTTCTAGAATTCCTATAAGAGTGAACAGACAGCGCACTGTGCAAGCACCCGGTTATTTCCGGCACTCCCATAGAAGTGAATAGACAGTGGCAGCACTTGGACCTCGGAGACCCCATTATAGAGATAGGAGCAGGCCCCAGAGGTGGGACCTGCATCTAGATACAATATTACAGCAATGTGTGAGATGGGCTAACCCCTTTAAAAGCAACTGAACCTCCCTTCCTTTTTTAGGACCACCCCCCTCCCCCCCCCACACACATACACGAGCCAAAATCAGCCTGGCATCCATTGTGAACTTCTTCGATTCTGTTGATGGTCAGGGTCACTTTCTTCAGTCTTTTGGGTACTTGGTGGTCTCTCTAATTCTCTAACTAATGTTCCCTCCTGTACAGGCGGCCTCACCTCCGCAGAACCACAAGCTCTAAGAGACCTTCATAATCACAAGGATACCATGGTCCGTTCTGAGGGAAGAAGGACAAGGCATGGTAGTTCAAGATGTCACTGATTTGGAGATGGAAGCCTTCAATATCTCTATCTCTAATGTCTATTCAATAGACCACAATTGATATTGATTCATTTCCGAGTATTTCTAAAAGACTTGAAATGCTAATTAACGAGGCACAAGCTAATGGGATTGTGAATAAGAAGTTGAAAAAAAGTACTAGATCTTCCCCTTTCCAACTAAATGGTAGCGCCCAGACATCAGTACGACAGGCTGCGAGATGAGAGTAGCGGACACGTGATAATATAGGACAAGTCTATTAACTTGTCTGCTCGTACCATACAAACTAAAAGTAATAAAGGTAACAACAGGCATAAACCAAAAGAAGAGCAGAGGTATCTGCCAAGAAGAGAAGTGTGTGTGGGAATCTGGAGGACATGGTCAGAGCAGTGTTCCTCAACTCCAGTCCTCAGGGCCGGTCATGTTTTCAGGATTTCCTTAGTATTCAGCAGGTGATATAATTAGTGACAACGCATCAGGACTTACCTCAGGTGTTCATTCTGGTGGATATTCTCAAATCATGACAGACAGAGCCCTGAGGACTGGAGTTGAGGAGCACTGGGATAATCTTCTAGCCTTTTAGTGTAGTTTCCAGGGCGATGGGCTGGTCACGCCCCCTGTCTGGTTAGTTTTGTCTAGTTTACAGTTCAGTCTGGTTTGGGCTGGGGATAAAGCTACCGCTTGTGAGTCTGGCAGAAGATGCAAGCAAAAGTAACGCTCGTTTATGGTGATGGACTTTGCTGCTTGTGGAGAGGGTATATAGCCTCCAACCACAGTTATAAAATCGATTGGCTGTCCATCTGAAAATCTGCACCGCACTGTCGGAACTGCTGTACTGACGGTGAGAGTTTTGCATGGCTGTGGCCAATTTGGAAAGATTGCAAAGTGTTTAGAGAAAGAAAATAAAGGACTACTACCACCATCATTGCCACTGCCTATACACTAGCCACTGGAAAAAAGAAAACTCAGTGAGATATTGTATATGCTTGTACTCCATCACCCATCATCCGCAGTGAAGAGACTGTTCATTATTATCAGTGCTCTGGGCCTGGTCTTTACCTCCACCATCCACCGGCCCAATATTCTGCCTTCCCGCCTTGAACCCTGCTATACGCCCACCCGCCTAACACTAAGGGAACCCTACCAAACACCAGGCCGGGGCCCCAGAGAGAAGGTTATTGGATATATAAGTTGGAGCCCAATCATCCATACAGGTTTGACAAAATCACCGAAGCTGTCGTCCAGTAGGTATAAAATACCGGAAGGAATATTATAACAGGGAACACATAATATATAATCCAGTCTATCCAGTCTATAATCAGAACTATCCAGTCCCGGTTTTAGGATCATATCTACAGTCACAATACAGATACATTCTTTCTGGTTTTACTAACAATGGATTTTCCCCTCTGCTGCCCCCTTGTGGCCTCTGTGAGCATTGCAGTGAAGATCCACACCAGGGAGGGACACAAGTTCTTAGACACGGTTGATTATGTTTTTAGAGAGTTCCTATCAAAAGAAGAAAGATTTTATTGAGGTCGCTGCATCCTTAGACACTCCTTATCTGGATTTTGTACCGAGGAAAGCTGGGTTAGATTGATTTTATGTTTTTACTCAGGAAGTAAAGAGAGACATTTTCGAGTGATTTATTGTACTTCTTTATCCATTTATGAACAGATTATTTTGTTTCTGGACAGATGAGATTTTATTGTGTGTCTTAATATGTCACTGGAAGCAGGAGATTTCCTTCCTCTACCTCTTCCCTTGGTATTTGCTTCCAACATTGTGATTTAAAGGGAACTGTCATGTTGAGCATAGAGTCTGAGCTGTTATAGAGTAGGAGGAGCTGAGCAGATTGTATATAGTTTCATAGGAAATGATTAAGTATAACTTGTATTTTATTCATTAAAATTCCTGCTCATTCTGGGCTTTGAAGTCCAGGAGGCAGGACTATCAGTGATTGACAGCCCACCCTCTATGACAGTGTACACAGATAACTCACTGATAGGACCGTCTCCTCATAGAGGGAAGGCTGTCAGTCACTGATAGGACCTCCTCCTTATAGAGGGAAGGCTGTCAGTCACTGATAGGACCTCGTCCTTATAGAGGAAAGGCTGTCAGTCACTGATAGGACCTCCTCCTCATAGAAGGAAGGCTGTCAATCACTGATAGGACCTCCTCCTATAGAGGGAAGGCTGTCAGTCACTGATAGGACTGTCAATCACTGATAGGACCTCCTCCTCCTCCTCATAGAGGGAAGGCTGTCAATCACTGATAGGACCTCCTCCTCATAGAGGGAAGGCTGTCAATCACTGATAGGACCTCCTCCTCATAGAGGGAAGGCTGTCAGTCACTGATAGGACCTCCTCCTCATAGAGGGAAGGCTGTCAATCACTGATAGGACCTCCTCCTCATAGAGGGAAGGCTGTCAGTCACTGATAGGACCTCCTCCTCATAGAGGGAAGGCTGTCAGTCACTGATAGGACCTCCTCCTCATAGAGGGAAGGCTGTCAGTCACTGATAGGACCTCCTCCTCATAGAGGGAAGGCTGTCAATCACTGATAGGACCTCCTCCTCATAGAGGGAAGGCTGTCAATCACTGATAGGACCTCCTCCTCATAGAGGGAAGGCTGTCAATCACTGATAGGACCTCCTCCTCATAGAGGGAAGGCTGTCAGTCACTGATAGGACCTCCTCCTCATAGAGGGAAGGCTGTCAATCACTGATAGGACCTCCTCCTCATAGAGGGAAGGCTGTCAGTCACTGATAGGACCTCCTCCTCATAGAGGGAAGGCTGTCAATCACTGATAGGACCTCCTCCTCATAGAGGGAAGGCTGTCAGTCACTGATAGGACCTCCTCCTCATAGAGGGAAGGCTGTCAATCACTGATAGGACCTCCTCCTCATAGAGGGAAGGCTGTCAGTCACTGATAGGACCTCCTCCTCATAGAGGGAAGGCTGTCAATCACTGATAGGACCTCCTCCTCATAGAGGGAAGGCTGTCAATCACTGATAGGACCTCCTCCTCATAGAGGGAAGGCTGTCAATCACTGATAGGACCTCCTCCTCATAGAGGGAAGGCTGTCAATCACTGATAGGACCTCCTCCTCATAGAGGGAAGGCTGTCAATCACTGATAGGACCTCCTCCTCATAGAGGGAAGGCTGTCAATCACTGATAGGACCTCCTCCTCATAGAGGGAAGGCTGTCAATCACTGATAGGACCTCCTCCTCATAGAGGGAAGGCTGTCAATCACTGATAGGACCTCCTCCCTCATAGAGGGAAGGCTGTCAATCACTGATAGGACCTCTCCTCCTCATAGAGGGAAGGCTGTCATCACTGATAGGACCCTCCTCCTCATAGAGGGAAGGCTGTCAGTCACTGATAGGACCTCCTCCTCATAGAGGGAAGGCTGTCAATCACTGATAGGACCTCCTCCTCATAGAGGGAAGGCTGTCAATCACTGATAGGACCTCCTCCTCATAGAGGGAAGGCTGTCAGTCACTGATAGGACCCTCTCCTCATAGAGGGAAGGCTGTCAATCACTGATAGGACCTCCTCCTCATAGAGGAAGGCTGTCAATCACTGATAGGACCCTCCTCCTCATAAGAGGAAGGCTGTCAATCACTGATAGGACCTCCTCCTCATAGAGGGAAGGCTGTCAATCACTGATAGGACCTCCTCCTCATAGAGGGAAGGCTGTCATCACTGATAGGACCTCCTCCTCATAGAGGGAAGGCTGTCAATCACTGATAGGACCTCCTCCTCATAGAGGGAAGGCTGTCAATCACTGATAGGACCTCCTCCCTCATAGAGGAAGGCTGTCAATCACTGATAGGACCTCCTCCTCATAGAGGGAAGGCTGTCATCACTGATAGGACCTCCTCCTCATAGAGGGAAAGGCTGTCAATCACTGATAGGACCTCCTCCTCATAGAGGGAAGGCTGTCATCACTGATAGGACCTCCTCTCATAGAGGGAAGGCTGTCAGTCACTGATAGGACCTCCTCCTCATAGAGGAAGGCTGTCAGTCACTGATAGGACCTCCTCCTCATAGAGGGAAGGCTGTCAATCACTGATAGGACCTCCTCCTCATAGAGGGAAGGCTGTCAATCACTGATAGGACCTCCTCCTCATAGAGGGAAGGCTGTCAGTCACTGATAGGACCTCCTCCTCATAGAGGGAAGGCTGTCAGTCACTGATAGGACCTCCTCCTCATAGAGGGAAGGCTGTCAATCACTGATAGGACCTCCTCCTCATAGAGGGAAGGCTGTCAGTCACTGATAGGACCTCCTCCTCATAGAGGAAGGCTGTCAATCACTGATAGGACCTCCTCTCCTCATAGAGGGAAGGCTGTCAGTCACTGATAGGACCTCCTCCTCATAGAGGGAAGGCTGTCAATCACTGATAGGACCTCCTCCTCATAGAGGGAAGGCTGTCAATCACTGATAGGACCTCTCCTCATAGAGGGAAGGCTGTCATCACTGATAGGACCTCCTCCTCATAGAGGAAGGCTGTCAGTCACTGATAGGACCTCCTCCTCATAGAGGGAAGGCTGTCAGTCACTGATAGGACCTCCTCCTCATAGAGGGAAGGCTGTCAATCACTGATAGGACCTCCTCCTCATAGAGGGAAGGCTGTCAATCACTGATAGGACCTCCTCCTCATAGAGGGAAGGCTGTCAATCACTGATAGGACCTCCTCCTCATAGAGGGAAGGCTGTCAATCACTGATAGGACCTCCTCCTCATAGAGGAAGGCTGTCAATCACTGATAGGACCTCCTCCTCATAGAGGGAAGGCTGTCAGTCACTGATAGGACCTCCTCCTCATAGAGGGAAGGCTGTCAGTCACTGATAGGACCTCCTCCTCATAGAGGGAAGGCTGTCAGTCACTGATAGGACCTCCTCCTCATAGAGGGAAGGCTGTCAGTCACTGATAGGACCTCCTCCTCATAGAGGAAGGCTGTCAATCACTGATAGGACCTCTCCTCATAGAGGGAAGGCTGTCAATCACTGATAGGACCTCCTCCTCATAGAGGGAAGGCTGTCAGTCACTGATAGGACCTCCTCCTCATAGAGGGAAGGCTGTCAGTCACTGATAGGACCTCCTCCTCATAGAGGGAAGGCTGTCAGTCACTGATAGGACCTCTCCTCATAGAGGAAGGCTGTCAGTCACTGATAGGACCTCCTCCTCATAGAGGGAAGGCTGTCAATCACTGATAGGACCTCCTCCTCATAGAGGGAAGGCTGTCAATCACTGATAGGACCTCCTCCTCATAGAGGGAAGGCTGTCAATCACTGATAGGACCTCCTCCTCATAGAGGGAAGGCTGTCAATCACTGATAGGACCTCCTCCTCATAGAGGGAAGGCTGTCAGTCACTGATAGGACCTCCTCCCTCATAGAGGAAGGCTGTCAATCACTGATAGGACCTCCTCCTATAGAGGAAGGCTGTCAATCACTGATAGGACCTCCTCCTCATAGAGGGAAAGGCTGTCAGTCACTGATAGGACCTCCTCCTCATAGAGGGAAGGCTGTCAGTCACTGATAGGACCTCCTCCTCATAGAGGGAAGGCTGTCAGTCACTGATAGGACCTCCTCCTCATAGAGGGAAGGCTGTCAATCACTGATAGGACCTCCTCCTCATAGAGAGGAAGGCTGTCAGTCACTGATAGGACCTCCTCCTCATAGAGGGAAGGCTGTCAATCACTGATAGGACCTCCTCCTCATAGAGGAAGGCTGTCAATCACTGATAGGACCTCCTCCTCATAGAGGGAAGGCTGTCAGTCACTGATAGGACCTCCTCCTCATAGAGGGAAGGCTGTCATCACTGATAGGACCTCCTCCTCATAGAGGGAAGGCTGTCAGTCACTGATAGGACCTCCTCCTCATAGAGGGAAGGCTGTCAATCACTGATAGGACCTCCTCCTCATAGAGGAAGGCTGTCAATCACTGATAGGACCTCCTCCTCATAGAGGGAAGGCTGTCAATCACTGATAGGACCTCCTCCTCATAGAGGGAAGGCTGTCAGTCACTGATAGGACCTCCTCCTCATAGAGGGAAGGCTGTCAATCACTGATAGGACCTCCTCCTCATAGAGGGAAAGGCTGTCAATCACTGATAGGACCTCCTCCTCATAGAGGAAGGCTGTCAATCACTGATAGGACCTCCTCCTCATAGAGGGAAGGCTGTCAGTCACTGATAGGACCTCCTCCTCATAGAGGGAAGGCTGTCAATCACTGATAGGACCTCCTCCTCATAGAGGAAGGCTGTCAGTCACTGATAGGACCTCCTCCTCATAGAGGGAAGGCTGTCAATCACTGATAGGACCTCCTCCTCATAGAGGGAAGGCTGTCAGTCACTGATAGGACCTCCTCCTCATAGAGGGAAGGCTGTCATCACTGATAGGACCTCCTCCTCATAGAGGGAAGGCTGTCAATCACTGATAGGACCTCTCCTCATAGAGGGAAGGCTGTCAATCACTGATAGGACCTCCTCCTCATAGAGGGAAGGCTGTCAATCACTGATAGGACCTCCTCCTCATAGAGGAAGGCTGTCATCACTCCTGATAGGACCTCCTCCTCATAGAGGGAAGGCTGTCAGTCACTGATAGGACCTCCTCCTCATAGAGGAAGGCTGTCAATCACTGATAGGACCTCCTCCTCATAGAGGAAGGCTGTCATCACTGATAGGACCTCCTCCTCATAGAGGGAAGGCTGTCAATCACTGATAGGACCTCCTCCTCATAGAGGGAAGGCTGTCAATCACTGATAGGACCTCCTCCTCATAGAGGGAAGGTGTCAGTCACTGATAGACTCCTCCTCATAGAAGGAACAATCAATCACTGATAGGACCTCCTCCTCATAGAGGAAGGCTGTCATCACTGATAGGACCTCCTCCTCATAGAGGGAAGGCTGTCAATCACTGATAGGACCTCCTCCTCATAGAGGGAAGGCTGTCAGTCACTGATAGGACCTCCTTCCTCATAGAGGAAGGCTGTCAGTCACTGATAAGGACCTCCTCCTCATAGAGGGAAGGCTGTCAATCACTCATAGAGGGAAGGCTCCTTCATAGAGGAAGGCTGTCATCACTGATAGGACCTCCTCCTCATAGAGGAAGGCTGTCAATCACTGATAGGACCTCCTCCTCATAGAGGAAGGCTGTCAATCACTGATAGGACCTCCTCCTCATAGAGGAAGGCTGTCAATCACTGATAGGACCTCCTCCTCATAGAGGGAAGCTGTCAATAGGACCACTCCTCATAGAGGGAAGGCTGTCATCACTGATAGGACCTCCTCCTCATAGAGGATCCTCTCATAGGACCTCCTCCTCATAGGGAAGGCCTGTCATCAAGGACCTCCTCATATAGGGAAGGCTGTCAATCACTGATAGGACCTCCTCCTCATAGAGGGAAGGCTGTCAATCACTGATAGGACCTCCTCCTCATAAAGAGAGGCAGTCACTATAGACCTCTCTCATAGAGGGCTGTCCTCTCATAGAGGAAGGCTTAGACTCTCCTCATAGAGGGAAGGCTGTCAGTCACTGATAGGACCTCCTCCTCATAGAGGAAGGCTGTCAATCACTATAGGATAGACCTCCTCCCTCATAGAGGGAAGGCTGTCAATCACTGATAGGACCTCCTCCTCATAGAGGGAAGGCTGTCAATCACTGATAGGACCTCCTCCTCATAGAGGGAAGGCTGTCAATCACTGATAGGACCTCCTCCTCATAGAGGCTGTCAGTCACTGGGACTCCTCCTCATAGAGGCTGTCAACTGATAGGACCTCCTCTCATAGAGGAAGGCTGTCAATCACTGATAGGACCTCCTCCTCATAAGAGGGAAGGCTGTCATCACTGATAGGACCTCCTCCTCATAGAGGAAGGCTGTCAATCACTGATAGGACCTCCTCCTCATAGAGGGAAGGCTGTCAGTCACTGATAGGACCTCCTCCTCATAGAGGGAAGGCTGTCAATCACTGATAGGACCTCCTCCTCATAGAGGGAAGGCTGTCAGTCACTGATAGGACCTCCTCCTCATAGAGGGAAGGCTGTCAATCACTGATAGGACCTCCTCCTCATAGAGGAAGGCTGTCAATCACTGATAGGACCTCCTCCTCATAGAGGGAAGGCTGTCAGTCACTGATAGGACCTCCTCCTCATAGAGGGAAGGCTGTCAGTCACTGATAGGACCACCCTCCTCATAGAAGGGAAGGCTGTCAGTCACTGATAGACCTCCTCCTCATAGAGGAAGGCTGTCATCACTACTGATAGGACCTCCTCCTCATAGAGGAAGGCTGTCAGTCACTGATAGGACCTCCTCCTCATAGAGGGAAGGCTGTCAATCACTGATAGGACCTCCTCCTCATAGAAGGCTGTCAATCACTGATAGACTCCTCACTCCTAGACCTCCTCCTCATAGAGGAAGGCTGTCAGTCACTGATAGGACCTCCTCCTCATAGAGGGAAGGCTGTCAATCACTGATAGGACCTCCTCCTCATAGAGGAAGGCTGTCAGTCACTCATAGGACACCCTCCTCTCATAGAGGAAGGCTGTCAGTCACTGATAGGACCTCCTCCTCATAGAGGGAAGGCTGTCAGTCACTGATAGGACCTCCTCCTCATAGAGGGAAGGCTGTCAATCATCCTCATAGAGGAAGGCTGTCAATCACTGATAGGACCTCCTCCTCATAGAGGGAAGGCTGTCAGTCACTGATAGGACCTCCTCCTCATAGAGGGAAGGCTGTCAATCACTGATAGGACCTCCTCCTCATAGAGGAAGGCTGTCAATCACTGATAGGACCTCCTCCTCATAGAGGGAAGGCTGTCAATCACTGATAGGACCTCCTCCTCAATAGAGGGAAGGCTGTCAATCACTGATAGGACCTCCTCCTCATAGAGGGAAGGCTGTCAATCACTGATAGACCTCCTCCTCATAGAGGAAGGCTGTCAATCACTGATAGGACCTCCTCCTCATAGAAGGAAGCTGTCATCACTGATAGGACCTCCTCCTCATAGAGGGAAGGCTGTCAATCACTGATAGGACTCCTCCTCATAGAGGAAGGCTGTCAGTCACTGATAGGACCTCCTCCTCATAGAGGGAAGGCTGTCAATTCACTGATAGGACCTCCTCCTCATAGAGGGAAGGCTGTCAATCACTGATAGGACCTCCTCCTCATAGAGGAAGGCTGTCAATCACTGATAGGACCTCCTCCTCATAGAGGGAAGGCTGTCAATCACTGATAGGACCTCCTCCTCATAAGAGGGAAGGCTGTCAATCACTGATAGGACCTCCTCCTCATAGAGGGAAGGCTGTCAGTCACTGATAGGACCTCCTCCTCATAGAGGGCTGTCAATCACTGATAGGACCTCCTCATAGAGAAGGACCTCCTCATAGAGGGAAGGCTGTCAATCACTGATAGGACCTCTCCTCATAGAGGGAAGGCTGTCATCACTGATAGGACTCCTCCTCAATAGAGGGAAGGCTGTCAATCACTGATAGGACCCTCCTCATAGAGGGAAGGCTGTCAGTCACTGATAGGACCTCCTCCTCATAGAGGAAGGCTGTCAATCACTGATAGGACCTCCTCCTCATAGAGGAAGGCTGTCAATCACTGATAGGACCTCCTCCTCATAGAGGGAAGGCTGTCAGTCACTGATAGGACCTCCTCCTCATAGAGGAAGGCTGTCAATCACTGATAGGACCTCCTCCTCATAGAGGGAAGGCTGTGTCAATCACTGATAGGACCTCCTCCTCATAGAGGGAAGGCTGTCAGTCACTGATAGGACCTCCTCCTCATAGAGGGAAGGCTGTCAGTCACTGATAGGACCTCCTCCTCATAGAGGAAGGCTGTCAATCACTGATAGGACCTCCTCCTCATAGAGGGAAGGCTGTCAGTCACTGATAGGACCTCCTCCTCATAGAGGAAGGCTGTCAATCACTGATAGGACCTCCTCCTCATAGAGGAAAGGCTGTCAATCACTGATAGGACCTCCTCCTCATAGAGGGAAGGCTGTCATCACTGATAGGACCTCCTCCTCATAGAGGGAAGGCTGTCAGTCACTGATAGGACCTCCTCCTCATAGAGGAAGGCTGTCAATCACTGATAGGACCTCCTCCTCATAGAGGGAAGGCTGTCAGTCACTGATAGGACCTCCTCCTCATAGAGGGAAGGCTGTCAATCACTGATAGGACCTCCTCCTCATAGAGGGAAGGCTGTCAATCACTGATAGGACCTCCTCCTCATAGAGGGAAGGCTGTCAGTCACTGATAGGACCTCCTCCTCATAGAGGAAGGCTGTCAGTCACTGATAGGACCTCCTCCTCATAGAGGGAAGGCTGTCAATCACTGATAGGACCTCCTCCTCATAGAGGGAAGGCTGTCAATCACTGATAGGACCTCCTCCTCATAGAGGAAGGCTGTCAGTCACTGATAGGACCTCCTCCTCATAGAGGGAAGGCTGTCATCACTGATAGGACCTCTCCTCATAGAGGAAGGCTGTCAATCACTGATAGGACCTCCTCCTCATAGAGGGAAGGCTGTCAGTCACTGATAGGACCTCCTCCTCATAGAGGGAAGGCTGTCAATCACTGATAGGACCTCCTCCTCATAGAGGGAAGGCTGTCAGTCACTGATAGGACCTCCTCCTCATAGAGGGAAGGCTGTCAATCACTGATAGGACCACCTCCTCATAGAGGAAGGCTGTCAGTCACTGATAGGACCTCTCTCATAGAGGAAGGCTGTCAATCACTGATAGGACCTCCTCCTCATAGAGGGAAGGCTGTCAATCACTGATAGGACCTCCTCCTCATAGAGGGAAGGCTGTCAATCACTGATAGGACCTCCTCCTCATAGAGGGAAGGCTGTCAATCACTGATAGGACCTCCTCCTCATAGAGGAAGGCTGTCAATCACTGATAGGACCTCCTCCTCATAGAGGGAAGGCTGTCAATCACTGATAGGACCTCCTCTCATAGAGGGAAGGCTGTCAATCACTGATAGGACCTCCTCCTCATAGAGGGAAGGCTGTCAATCACTGATAGGATCCTCATAGAGGAAAGGCTGTCTCACTCCTCCTCATAGAGGAAGGCTGATAGCCTCCTCATAGAGGAAGGCTGTCATCACTGATAGGACCTCTTCATAGAGGGAAGGCTGTCAATCACTGATAGGACCTCCTCCTCATAGAGGGAAGGCTGTCAATCACTGATAGGACCTCCTCCTCATAGAGGGAAGGCTGTCAGTCACTGATAGGACCTCTCCTCATAGAGGAAGGCTGTCAATCACTGATAGGACCTCCTCCTCATAGAGGAAAGGCTGTCAATCACTGATAGGACCTCCTCCTCATAGAGGGAAGGCTGTCAATCACTGATAGGACCTCCTCCTCATAGAGGGAAGGCTGTCATCACTGATAGGACCTCCTCCTCATAGAGGGAAGGCTGTCAATCACTGATAGGACCTCCTCCTCATAGAGGGAAGGCTGTCAGTCACTGATAGGACCTCCTCCTCATAGAGGGAAGGCTGTCAATCACTGATAGGACCTCCTCCTCATAGAGGAAGGCTGTCAGTCACTGATAGGACCTCCTCCTCATAGAGGGAAGGCTGTCAGTCACTGATAGGACCTCTCCTCATAGAGGAAGGCTGTCAATCACTGATAGGACCTCCTCCTCATAGAGGGAAGGCTGTCAGTCACTGATAGGACCTCCTCCTCATAGAGGGAAGGCTGTCAATCACTGATAGGACCTCCTCCTCATAGAGGAAGGCTGTCAATCACTGATAGGACCTCCTCCTCATAGAGGAAGGCTGTCAATCACTGATAGGACCTCCTCCTCATAGAGGAAGGCTGTCATCACTGATAGGACCTCCTCCTCATAGAGGGAAGGCTGTCAGTCACTGATAGGACCTCCTCCTCATAGAGGGAAGGCTGTCAGTCACTGATAGGACCTCCTCCTCATAGAGGGAAGGCTGTCAGTCACTGATAGGACCTCCTCCTCATAGAGGGAAGGCTGTCAATCACTGATAGGACCTCTCCTCATAGAGGGAAGGCTGTCAGTCACTGATAGGACCTCCTCCTCATAGAGGAAAGGCTGTCAATCACTGATAGGACCTCCTCCTCATAGAGGGAAGGCTGTCAGTCACTGATAGGACCTCCTCCTCATAGAGGGAAGGCTGTCAGTCACTGATAGGACCTCCTCCTCATAGAGGAAGGCTGTCAGTCACTGATAGGACCCTCTCCTCATAGAGGGAAGGCTGTCAGTCACTGATAGGACTCCTCCTCATAGAGGAAGGCTGTCAATCACTGATAGGACCTCCTCCTCATAGAGGAAGGCTGTCAATCACTGATAGGACCTCCTCCTCATAGAGGGAAGGCTGTCAATCACTGATAGGACCTCCTCCTCATAGAGGGAAGGCTGTCAATCACTGATAGGACCTCCTCCTCATAGAGGAAGGCTGTCAGTCACTGATAGGACCTCCTCCTCATAGAGGGAAGGCTGTCAGTCACTGATAGGACCTCCTCCTCATAGAGGAAGGCTGTCAATCACTGATAGGACCTCCTCTCCTCATAGAGGGAAGGCTGTCAATCACTGATAGGACCTCCTCCTCATAGAGGAAGGCTGTCATCACTGATAGGACCTCCTCCTCATAGAGGAAGGCTGTCAATCACTGATAGGACCTCCTCCTCCTCATAGAGGAAAGGCTGTCATCACTGATAGACCTCCTCCTCATAGAGGAAGGCTGTCAGTCACTGATAGGACCTCCTCATAGAGGAAGGCTGTCAGTCACTGATAGACCTCCTCCTCATAGAGGGAAGGCTGTCAATCACTGATAGGACCTCCTCCTCATAGAGGAAGGCTGTCAATCACTGATAGGACCTCCTCCTCATAGAGGGAAGGCTGTCATCACTGATAGGACCACCTCCTCATAGAGGAAGGCTGTCAATCACTGATAGGACCTCCTCCTCATAGAGGAAGGCTGTCAATCACTGATAGGACCTCCTCCTCATAGAGGGAAGGCTGTCAATCACTGATAGGACCTCCTCCTCATAGAGGGAAGGCTGTCAATCACTGATAGGACCTCCTCCTCATAGAGGGAAGGCTGTCGTCAATCACTGATAGGACCTCCTCCTCATAGAGGGCAGGCTGTCAGTCACTGATAGGACCTCCTCCTCATAGAGGGAAGGCTGTCAGTCACTGATAGGACCTCCTCCTCATAGAGGGAAGGCTGTCAATCACTGATAGGACCTCCTCCTCATAGAGGAAGGCTGTCAGTCACTGATAGGACCTCCTCCTCATAGAGGGAAGGCTGTCAATCACTGATAGGACCTCTCCTCATAGAGGAAGGCTGTCAATCACTGATAGGACCTCCTCCTCATAGAGGGAAGGCTGTCAATCACTGATAGGACCTCCTCCTCATAGAGGGAAGGCTGTCAGTCACTGATAGGACCTCCTCCTCATAGAGGGAAGGCTGTCAATCACTGATAGGACCTCCTCCTCATAGAGGAAGGCTGTCAATCACTGATAGGACCTCCTCCTCATAGAGGAAGGCTGTCAATCACTGATAGGACCTCCTCCTCATAGAGGGAAGGCTGTCAATCACTGATAGGACCTCCTCCTCATAGAGGGAAGGCTGTCATCACTGATAGGACCTCCTCCTCATAGAGGGAAGGCTGTCAATCACTGATAGGACCTCCTCCTCATAGAGGAAGGCTGTCAATCACTGATAGGACCACCTCCTCCTCATAGAGGAAGGCTGTCAATCACTGATAGGACCTCCTCCTCATAGAGGAAAGGCTGTCAATCACTGATAGGACCTCCTCCTCATAGAGGGAAGGCTGTCAGTCACTGATAGGACCTCCTCCTCATAGAGGGAAGGCTGTCAGTCACTGATAGGACCTCCTCATAGAGGAAGGCTGTCAATCACTGATAGGACCTCCTCCTCATAGAGGGAAGGCTGTCAATCACTGATAGGACCTCCTCCTCATAGAGGGAAGGCTGTCAATCACTGATAGGACCTCCTCCTCATAGAGGGAAGGCTGTCAATCACTGATAGGACCTCTCCTCCTCATAGAGGAAGGCTGTCAATCACTGATAGGACCTCCTCCTCATAGAGGGAAGGCTGTCAATCACTGATAGGACCTCCTCCTCATAGAGGAAGGCTGTCAGTCACTGATAGACCTCCTCCTCATAGAGGGAAGGCTGTCAATCACTGATAGGACCTCCTCCTCATAGAGGAAGGCTGTCAATCACTGATAGGACCTCCTCCTCATAGAGGAAGGCTGTCAATCACTGATAGGACCTCCTCCTCATAGAGGGAAGGCTGTCAGTCACTGATAGGACCTCCTCCTCATAGAGGAAGGCTGTCAATCACTGATAGGACCTCCTCCTCATAGAGGAAGGCTGTCAATCACTGATAGGACCTCCTCCTCATAGAGGAAGGCTGTCAGTCACTGATAGGACCTCCTCCTCATAGAGGGAAGGCTGTCAGTCACTGATAGGACCTCCTCCTCATAGAGGGAAGGCTGTCAATCACTGATAGGACCTCCTCCTCATAGAGGGAAGGCTGTCAATCACTGATAGACCTCCTCCTCATAGAGGAAGGCTGTCAATCACTGATAGGACCTCCTCCTCATAGAGGAAGGCTGTCAATCACTGATAGGACCTCCTCCTCATAGAGGGAAGGCTGTCAATCACTGATAGGACCTCCTCCTCATAGAGGGAAGGCTGTCAGTCACTGATAGGACCTCCTCCTCATAGAGGAAGGCTGTCAGTCACTGATAGGACCTCCTCCTCATAGAGGGAAGGCTGTCAATCACTGATAGGACCTCCTCCTCATAGAGGAAGGCTGTCAGTCACTGATAGGACCTCCTCCTCATAGAGGAAGGCTGTCAATCACTGATAGGACCTCCTCCTCATAGAGGAAGGCTGTCAATCACTGATAGGACCTCCTCCTCATAGAGGAAGGCTGTCAATCACTGATAGGACCTCCTCCTCATAGAGGGAAGGCTGTCAGTCACTGATAGGACCTCCTCCTCATAGAGGGAAGGCTGTCAATCACTGATAGGACCTCCTCCTCATAGAGGGAAGGCTGTCAATCACTGATAGGACCTCCTCCTCATAGAGGGAAGGCTGTCAATCACTGATAGGACCTCCTCCTCATAGAGGAAGGCTGTCAATCACTGATAGGACCTCCTCCTCATAGAGGGAAGGCTGTCAATCACTGATAGACCTCCTCCTCATAGAGGGAAGGCTGTCAATCACTGATAGGACCTCCTCCTCATAGAGGGAAGGCTGTCAATCACTGATAGGACCTCCTCCTCATAGAGGGAAGGCTGTCAATCACTGATAGGACCTCCTCCTCATAGAGGGAAGGCTGTCAATCACTGATAGGACCTCCTCCTCATAGAGGGAAGGCTGTCAATCACTGATAGGACCTCCTCCTCATAGAGGAAGGCTGTCATCACTGATAGGACCTCCTCCTCATAGAGGGGAGGAATCACTGATAGGACCTCCTGATCAATCACTGATAGGACCTCCTCCTCATAGAGGAAGGCTGTCATCACTGATAGGACCACCTCCTCATAGAGGAAGGCTGTCAATCACTGATAGGACCTCCTCCTCATAGAGGAAGGCTGTCAATCACTGATAGGACCTCCTCCTCATAGAGGAAAGGCTGTCAATCACTGATAGGACCTCCTCCTCATAGAGGGAAGGCTGTCATCACTGATAGGACCTCCTCCTCATAGAGGGAAGGCTGTCATCACTGATAGGACCTCCTCCTCATAGAGGGAAGGCTGTCAATCACTGATAGGACCACCTCCTCATAGAGGGAAGGCTGTCATCACTGATATAGGACCTCCTCCTCATAGAGGAAGGCTGTCAATCACTGATATCACTGATAGAACCTCCTCCTCATAAGAGGGAAGGCTGTCAGTCACTGATAGGACCTCCTCCCTCATAGAGGAAGAAGGCTGTCATCACTGATAGGACCTCCTTCCTCATAGAGGGAAGGCTGTCAGTCACTGATAGACCTCCTCCTCATAGAGGGAAGGCTGTCATCACTGATAGGACCTCTCCTCATAGAGGAAGGCTGTCACACTGATAGACCTCCTCCTCATAGAGGAAGGCTGTCAATCACTGATAGGACCTCCTCCTCATAGAGGGAAGGCTGTCAGTCACTGATAGGACCTCCTCCTCATAAGGGAAGGCTGTCATCACTGTAGGACTCCCCATCAGAGGGAAGCTTCATCACTGATAGGACCTCCTCCTCATAGAGGGAAGGCTGTCATCACTGATAGACCTCCTCCTCATTAGAGGGAAGGCTGTCATCACTGATAGGACCTCCTCATAGAGGAACTTCAATCATCTGATAGGACCTCCTCCTCATAGGGAAGGCTGTCATCACTGATAGGACCTCCTCCTCATAGAGGAAGGCTGTCATCACTGATAGGACCTCC
>ONZH01014260.1:0-33996 GCA_900303285.1 Rhinella marina
CTCATCTGACCTAGCTTCTGAAATCTCGGCAGGACAACATCTTGCTCCCATTGGTACCCCCAATGACAAATTGTTTGTGCCGGCTCATTTGCGGTTGCGACTGCTGGGTGAGTGCCATAATTCTGTTTTGTGTGGACATCCTGGCATCAATGCCACCAAGGAGTTGGTCTCTAGGCAGTATTGGTGGCCGTCAATCTCCAGAGATGTTCAGGCTTTTGTAACTGCGTGTAACACTTGTGCCAGGTCCAAGAATTCCAAGACACGACCTATGGGTGAGTTACATCCTTTACCCATACCTAGTAGACCTTGGTCACATCTGTCCATGGACTTTATCACGGACTTGCCGTGCTCTGAGGGTAAAACCGTGATATTTGTGGTGGTTGACAGATTCAGCAAAATGTGTCATTTTATTCCTTTGTGTAAATTACCCTCTGCGAAGGTCTTGGCGTCCGTGTTCATTGATAATATTGTCAAACTACATGGTGTTCCTGAGAATATCGTTTCTGATAGGGGAGTACAGTTTGTGTCTAGGTTCTGGAGGGCGTTCTGTAATAAGATTGGTATCTCTTTGTCCTTTTCATCAGCCTTTCATCCGGAGACCAATGGTCAGACTGAACGTCTTAACCAATCCGTTGAGCAATATCTTAGATGTTATGTTTCTGATAACCAACATGTGTGGGCCAGATTCCTGTCTCTGGCTGAATTTGCAATTAATAATCGTGTTAATTCATCCTCTGGGATGTCGCCGTTTTTCTGCAATATGGGTTTTCATCCACGCTTTAGCTCCTTTTCCCCATCTGCGTCGGTTGTCCCAGATGTCAATGATTTTTCTCAAGAACTGTGCACAGTTTGGGCACAGGTTCAGTCGAACCTGGAAAAGGCCCAAGGAGTTCAAAAAGCTAAGGCTGATAGAAAACGTTCTAAGGGTGTGAATTTTAAGGTTGGGGATAAGGTATGGTTATCGACTAAAAATCTCAACATGAGGGTACCATCCTACAAGTTTGCACCTCGCTTCATTGGTCCTTACAGGATCACCAAGGTGATCAATCCGGTTTCTTTTAGGTTATGTTTACCCGACTCCCTTCGTGTTCATAATGTTTTTCATGTGTCTTTGCTCAAACGTTATGTTGCTCCCGTTGGTCCTGAGGAACAGTCTCCGCCTCCGGTTGAGGTAGCAGGACAAATGGAGCATGAGATTGCCAGAATTGTGGATGTGAGAAGGGTCCGGAATTCCTTCCAGTACCTCGTACATTGGAAGGGGTTCGGTCCTGAGGACAGGTCTTGGGTACCGTTGACCAGGATGCATGCAGACTCGCTCATCCGAAAGTTCCATCTGCAGCATCCCGATAAGCCTGCTCCCGCTGGTAAGGGTCCGGTGGCCCCTCGTGAAGGGGGGGGTACTGTCACGCGAGGTCGGCGTCGCGCTCCCTCTGCACGACGTCGCCGGACCTCTCCGCCCCCTAGAGACGAGCAATAGGGAATTGAAGTGCTGGTCTTGTCAGCCAGCACTTCATGAGTTAATTCTCTGTTTGGGTTTAGCCATGTGGTGCTGATCACACCACATGGCTACTTTACATGTTGGATTATTGGTGTATTGGATTTTGGCTTTGGACTTAGACTACGCTTTTGTGATTCCCCTCGGTATTTGACGTGACCTCCTGTTCTTGACTTGGCTTGCTGACGATTCTGCTGTTGTGTTTGTTTCTGTCTGTGTTCGTCTTTCCCTGTGTTCCCTTCCCTGCCCTGTGCACGTACTCAGCATAGGGACTGTCTCCAAGTTACGGTTTTGTCGCCTAGGGCATCTACTGTAAGTAGGCAGGGAAAGAGGTGGGGTTCAGACAGGGCACACTATCCCTTGTTTCCCTGTCGTGACAGTTACGTAATCCAACCGGGTCTTTTGCTTAAACGTATATAGCTTGATCACAAAAATCTCTGTCTGATATTTGTTTGGGTCGCAGTCAAAATAGCCACCATTAACAGGGTGTGAGTTAGGTCTACGATAGTTTCTGCACGTCACGTTCCAAACAAAACAGAACTACAAGAAAAATATATAAAAAAAAATATATAAAAAAAAAAGTTTTTTTGTTGTTTTAGCTCAGTGATACAAATCCATTTCACACAGCAGTGTGGGACCATTCTGTGTGTCACAGTTCAGCTGTCCACTCACTCCAATCTGTATTTTCTGTCCAGGTGACACTTTCTGTACGTCACTTAATCCAACCAGGTCTTTTGCTCTCACGTATATAGCTTGATCACAAAAATCTCTGTGCGACATTTGTCTGGGTCGCAGTCAAAATAGCCACCATTAACAGGGTGTGAGTTAGGTCTACGATAGTTTCTGCACGTCACGTTCCAAAAAAAATAAAACTACAAAAAAAATATATAAAAAAATATATTAAAAAATAGTTTTTTTGTTGTTTTAGCTCAGTGATACAAATCCATTTCACACAGCAGTGTGGAACCATTCTGTGTGTCACAGTTCAGCTGTCCACTCACTCCAATCCATATTTTCTGTCCAGGTGACACTTTCTGTACGTCACGTAATCCAACCGGGTCTTTTGCTTACACATATATAGCCTGATCACAAAAATCTCTGTCCGACATTTGTCTGGGTCGCAGTCAAAATAGCCACCATTAACAGGGTGTGAGTTAGGTCTACGATAGTTTCTGCACGTCACGTTCCAAAAAAAACAAAACTACAAAAAAAAATATAAAAAAAAAATATATTAAAAAAATAGTTTTTTTGTTGTTTTAGCTCAGTGATACAAATCCATTTCACTCACTACAATCCGTATTTTCTGTCCAGGTGACACTTTCTTTACGTCACTTAATTAAACCAGACTGAACAAGTTTGTGGGTTTCAGTACACCAGGCCCATTTATTTTTTATTTTTTTATATAATACACTTATATACAGAAAATGTTGAACCCCAGGGCTAAGGGTCGAGGACGAGGGCGTGGGCGTGGGCATTCAATTACTGCAGGGGGCAGAGGCGGTGGTCCTGGGCAGGGTGAGACAGTACCTGCTGATGAGGGAGCAGGGGAACGCCGCAGAGCTACACTCCCTAGCTTCATGTCTCAACTTACAGGGACACGTGGTAGAGGACTGTTTAAACCACAACAGTGCGAACAGCTGATGTCGTGGATTGCAGACAATGCTTCAAGTAATTTGTCCACCAGTCAGTCTTCCACGCAGTCCACCCACGTTACCCAAGGGAGCACTCCTCTGGCTCCTCCACCTCAACCTCCTTCCCCCCAGTCTGCCCCCTCCCAGGAAAATTTGGAATGTGATCCGGCATACTCTCAGGAACTGTTTTCTGGACCCTTCCCAGAGTCACAAACCACTTCTCAGGTTACTGCTGACCTCTTTCCCGATGCCCAAGTTTTCCAACTGTCGCAGTCTGTGGGTGATGATGATGACAATGTTGAGTTAGTGGAAGAAGTTTGTAAAGAGGTGTCGGACGATGAGAAGACACGGTTGTCAGACAGTGGTGAAGTTGTTGTCAGGGCAGGAAGTCCGAGGGGGGAGCAGACTGAGGAATCGGAGGATGACGAGGTGACTGACCCGAGCTGGGTTGATATGCCGAGTGAAGACAGTGCTTCTGAGGCGGAGGCGAGTGCTGCATCAGAACAGGTTGTAAGAGGCAGTGGTGTGGCCAGAGGGAGAAACAGGGCCAGAGCTGGTGCATCAGCAGCAACTGTTTTACGTAGTGAAGCTCCCGTGGCGAGGCCTAGATGTTCGCAAGTCTGGAGGTTCTTTAAAGAAAGTGAGGATGACCGACGGACTGTGGTGTGCAACCTGTGCCACACCAGGATCAGCAGGGGTGCCACCACTACTAGCCTAACCACCACCAGCATACGCAGGCATATGAGTGCTAAACACCCCACTCAATGGAACCAAGGCCGTTCACCACCTCCTGTGGGTCACACCACTGCTCCTTCCCCTGTGTCACTCGCTGCCTCTGCTAGTCAACCCCCTGCCCAGGACCCCGGCACGAGCGCCTCCCGCCGGAAAACCACACCTTCGCCTCCACGATCCTCCACAGTGTCCACCAAAGTGTCCCAGCGCAGGGTTCAGCTGTCTTTACAGCAGACTCTGGAGCGCAAGAGGAAATACAGTTCCACCCACCCACATGCCCAACCCTCAACGTCCACATCTCCAAATTGCTGAGCCTGGAGATGCTGCTCTATAGGCTGGTAGAGACCGAGGCCTTTCGCAATCTCATGGCGGTGGCTGCCCCTCGGTATTCGATACCCAGCCGCCACTATTTTTCCCGATGTGCCGTCCCAGCCCTACACCAGCACGTGTCAGAGAACTTCCTCCGTGCCCTGACCAACGCTGTTACTGAGAAGGTCCACCTAACCACGGACACGTGGACAAGTGCTGCTGGGCAGGGACACTACATCTCACTGATGGCACATTGGGTTAACTTGGTGGAGGCTGGGACCGAGACTGACCTGGGGCCGCTCATGTACTGCCCACACCAAGGATTGCGGGGCCTACCTCGGTCACGGTCTCTCAGACGTACTATTCCTCCTCCTCCGACCCCTCCTCCTCCTCCACCTCCGAATTACCATCCGTAGGCACGGCGCCTTCAGTCGGTAGCTCTAGGCGCAGCAGCAGTGCCGTGGGTAAGCGCCAGCAGGCGGTGCTCAAACTTCTGAGCTTAGGTGACAAAAGGCACACCGCCCAAGAGCTGTTACAGGGCATCATGGCGCAGACTGATGTGTGGCTGGCACCGCTGAACCTCAAGCCAGGCATGGTTGTGTGTGACAACGGGCGTAACCTGGTGGCGGCTCTGCAACTTGGCAGACTGACACATGTGCCAAGCCTGGCCCACGTGTTCAATCTAATAGTTCAGCGGTTCCTCAAGACATACCCCAATCTGTCTGATTTGCTCACCAAGGTGCGCCGCATCTGTGCGCATTTCCGCAAGTCGACCACAGATGCTGCCACTCTCAGGGCAGCGCAGCGCCGCCTACAACTGCCCGCTCACCGACTGTTGTGCGACATGCCCACGAGATGGAATTCAACATTAAACATGTTATCCAGAGTTTACCAGCAGCGCAGAGCGATTGTAGGCTGCCAGATGTCAACTTCCACCAGAACTGGTAGTCAGGTCAGTCAGATTCCTCAAGTCTACAATGAGGAGTGGACGTGGATGTCTGATATCTGCCAGGTGTTGAGCAACTTTGAGGAGTCAACACAGATGGTCAGCGGCGATGCCGCCATTATCAGCCTCACCATCCTGCTGCTTTGCCTGTTGAAAAACTCACTGCTCAGCATCAAGTCGGATGCTTTGCGCTTGTCACAAGAGACGGTGGAGGAAGATACGTCGCTTGATAGCCAGAGCACCCTCCGGTCTGTTTCTCAGCGCGTATCGGAGGAGGGGGATGAGGAGGAAGAGGAGGAGAATGTCGGCGAGACAGAAGAGGGTACCAGTGCTTAGTCCTTAACTCTTGAGGGTGTATGGGCTGAAGAGGAGGACTTGGAGGAGGAGGAGGAGGAGGAAATGGAGAGTCAGGCCAGTGAGGAGAGGGAATTCTTACGTGTTGGGACTCTGGCGCACATGGCAGACTTCATGTTGGGCTGCCTATCCCGTGACCCTCGCATTAGAAGCATTTATTCAAACACCGATTACTGGGTGTTCACTCTCCTGGACCCACGGTACAAGCAGAACCTTTCCACTCTCATCCCTGCAGAGGAAAGGAGTATGAGAGTGAATCAATATCAACAGGCCCTGGTGCACAAGCTGAAACAATCCTTCCCATCTGACGCCGCTAGCGGCAGAGGGCATGGTTCTGTGGGCCAAGTAGCGGGGAAGAGGAGCCGAGCAGGCAGCTTGTCCAGCACTGGCAGGGGAACGCTCTCCAAGGCCTTTGCCAGTTTTATGTCACCCCAGCAAGACACTGTCACCTTTCCCCAGTCTAGGCAGAGTAGGGGGGAGCTGTACAGAAAGATGGTGAGGGAGTACCTAGCTGACCATACCAACGTCCGTAGCGATCACTCTGCTCCATACAACTACTGGGTTTCAAAGCTGGACACGTGGCCTGAACTGGCGCTGTACGCCTTGGAGGTGCTGGCCTGCCCTGCCGCTAGCGTGCTGTCAGAGCGGGTATCACCAATAAGCGTGAATGAACAAAGCCTGAATTTCACTGGAATTCAAATCTCCTCCGGGGGAAAGCAGCTAAAGATTAACATTACTTATGTATCCGATTCCTCTTCTCTACTACTCCTCCTCCTCCTCCTCCTCCATGTCGTCTTTGCCTGACGCTGACTAAAAAAACGCCATTTTTTAGCGGTCCAACTGGCACTCTTTTACCACAATTTTTCCGGAGGTCCCCCTACAGGCCCTCTATTCAAATAATTTTTCCGGAGGTCCACCTACAGGCCCTCTCTCCAAACAATTTTTCCGGAGGTCCACCTACAGGCCCTCTCTCCAAACAATTTTTCCGGAGGTCCACCTACAGGCCCTCTCTCCAAACAATTTTTCCGGAGGTCCACCTACAGGCCCTCTCTCCAGTTCCAGTTTCCAGTTTTATTTGCGCAAACTGCGTAAATTTTTTTGTGGGATAGGTTTGAAAAATAATATTACCTGCGTATCTATATTGCCCAACATTGGGTACAGTAGCGACAAGAAGACCAAACACATGCTGCCCACAGGGTTCCGCAAATTCCTGGTCCACAATGTCAAGGAGCTCGAGGTTCTGTTGATGAGCAACAAGTCCTTCTGTGCAGAAATCGCCCACAACGTCTCCTCAAAGAACCTAAAGACCATTGTGGAGAGAGCGGCACAGCTCGCCATCAAAGTGACAAACCCCAACGCCAGACTGCGCAGCGAAGAGAACGAATAAATATCTCTGTGGTTATTTGTGCTAAATAAAAGTTAAATAAACACAAAAAAAAAAAAATTGATCTGTTCCTGTGCCTGATCCACCCAAGTTGAATCTGTCCCATCATGAGAAAGTCCCCCTAAGGAGTCCCCACTGTGTCTCGCCATTGTCCACCACCTCCTCAGACAACACTGGTAAATCCCCACTGTCAGCACACAGAGACTGCAAAAGGTCTTGCGAATTGGGGCAGAGAATATTCTGGGGTAGCACATCAGAGAAGGGGTGACTATGGGGTTTCAGGGAGTACGTGACCACATGCAATCTCCATCTAAAAAGTCATGCCACACTTGATCGAGCTCATAATTGACAATTGTACCGATTGAAAATAAATTTTTAAGTTGGGGTCCTGCGTCGTCATTCTAACTACATCCGGCTGTTGTCACCACCACACACGCTAGCCCAGGGGGCACTCCTCTGGCTCTTCCAGCTCAACCTCCTTCCCCCCAGCCTGCCTCCCCACCTACAGGCCCTCTCTCCAAACAATTTACGTCTTTTTCCTATCTTTCTCTCTCTCCAAACTATTTTTCCGGATAGCTGCCATATACGGTATTAAACTGAGTAGTATACATAGAACACATACCACACTTGATCTATACTGAACGTCACTTTTAAAAATACGTCATTTTCCTCTCTTTCTCTCATTTGTCTGGGTTGCAATTAAGCAGACCAAGTCTGCCTAATCTAATAGTTTCCGTGTAATTGCTCCATACTGCACGTCTTTTTCCTCTCTTTCTCTTTCTCCAAACTATTTTTCCGGATAGGTGCCGTATACGGTATTAAACTTAGAAGAATATATACCGTACCGGTTGATGCTAAAGTTTTTCCAAATCCATCCGGCTGTTGTCACCACCACACACGCTAGCCCAGGGGGCACTCCTCTGGCTCTTCCAGCTCAACCTCCTTCCCCCCAGCCTGCCCCCCACCTACAGGCCCTCTCTCCAAACAATTTACCCGGATAGGGGACGTATTAGATATTGTACTGATTTTTTTTTGGTTCTTCTTTTAATTGCCTCCTGACCTGTGATAGGCAGAGCATGGACACGTCCCCTTAGCTGCAGTAGAAAAGACACTCCCCTGGCCAGAGCAAGCTCTTTTTCCTTTTCCGTGTTCGAAAAATCCATGAAATATATGGTCCCAAGATAGGGGACGTATACGTTTTTAAACTGAGAAGAATTGATACCACACATGCCCCACTAGGAGAATTTGGGGTAATGGTGGGATTAGGCAGCCTCAGAGGCATCCATGCATGCTGCCCCTGCTGTTTCCTGTCCATTTTTGTGGTGTTTCCATCATTTTCTGAGGTTTCCAGGTTTTCACCCAGCCTTCCCTAGGCAGAGCCTTGGTCCCCTGCAAAAATGCTCGAGTCTCCCATTGACTTCAATGGGGTTCGTTATTCGAAACGAGCACCCGAGCATCGGGAAAAGTTCGACTCGAATAATGAGCACCCGAGCATTTTAGTGCTCGCTCATCTCTAGCTGTAACTCATTGGTCCTCATGATTTAGTAGTATTTACACTCTTTCTGTCTCTGCTTATACCATCTGTATATTCAAATCTACTTCCAACAATTATGCTGTAGGGGACCAGGCAGTCATACCTGTGTGCACATTTACATGTTTTATCTGTATTTTCAACAGTTTTGTAACTCTATTTATGCATTGCAGAGATGTTCTGACTCTAATTTTACTTAAATTCACTTTTGTGTGGATTCTTAAAACTGCTATTCCAGAAACGCCGCATAAGATAATTTTGGATGCCTGAGGTTATAATTATCATTTACTGCTACATTTTGGTGTAGAAAATGGCTTCAGATTTTCTATAAAACATTTACTATTAAAAGTAAAGTATCATTCTGCAAGTAACGTTTTGTGTGGGGGCTTATTCCCTATATGTTATTGCTATGATTTTTAAGATTTCAGAATATGCAGTTAGTCTATTTTTTTTTTTACATAAGTGTAGTATCATACTAGAGATGAGCAAATTTCATAACATTTGGCAATTTTTTCAAAAAATTCTATTTGGTCTCAATTAAATATGCCAAATTGCCCTGAAAATTGGTATAAAAACTCTCTAGTGAGAAAGAGAGAGAGAGAGAGAGAGAGAGAGAGAGAAACTAGTATGCTACTCTGGGTTTTTGGTCAATATACAGTACGGACCAAACCAAAAGTTTAAACACACCTTCTCATTCAAAGAGTTTTCTGTATTTTCATGACTATGAAAATTGTAGATTCACACTGAAGGCATCAAAACTATGAATTAACACATGTGGAATTATATACTTAACAAAAAGTGTGAAACAACTGAAAATATGTCTTATATTCTAGGTTCTTCAAAGTAGCCACCTTTTGCTTTGATTACTGGTTTGCACACTCTTGGCATTCTCTTGATGAGCTTCAAGAGGTAGTCACCTGAAATGGTTTTCACTTCACAGGTGTGCCCTGTCAGGTTTAATAAGTGGGATTTCTTGCCTTATAAATGGGGTTGGGACCATGAGTTGTGTTGGGCAGACGTCAGGTGGATACACAGCTGATAGTCCTACTGAATAGACTGTTAGAATTTGTATTATGGCAAGAAAAAAAGCAGCTAAGTAAAGAAAAATGAGTGGCCATCATTACTTTAAGAAATGAAGGTCAGTCAGTCCGAAAAATTGGGAAAACTTTGAAAGTGTCCCCAAGCGCAGTCGCAAAAACCATCAAGTGCTACAAAGAAACTGGCTCACATGAGGACCACCCTGCTTCTAAAATACATTGCATTATTCCTGTGCAATGTATTTTGAATAAATGTGGCGGAGAGGCGCAGCCTGCTACTACATGCTAGAGGCAGGCCTGGGTCCTTAACTAAGCCCTGGCCTACCTGCACTGTTGTCGACACCCTGCAATCTCATTTGTGGGGTCCTGATAGGAGACGAAGGGAATCCGCTCCCTCTGTCTCCTCTTACATGACACAAGTGTTATTGCCCATGGCATGTAAGGGGTTAAATGGCCCGGATTGTCACTCCTGGCAGTCTAAGCAATTAGAGCACGAACACGGCTCGCATGTTAGAGCCCTGCCCCCGCTTACCACTGTATGGAAGACCTATCAGTGCTTAAATTGGGCAGCTATAAAAAGGCGGTGGACCAGCTTAAGGTCCCTTGGTGACCACTGTAGAAAGAAGTATTGGTGGTTACTAAAGTCTTAAATAAATAGGATTTGGAAATATTCTTGAAAATTTTAAATATTGCTGCTAAACTTGTAAACCTTCTAAGATCCTCAAAAAAAAAAAAGAGTATGCTTTAAATTTGAAGGCAACATAAAGTGTGCATATGGGAAAGGTTAAGTATTAACTATTTTGTGAGTTTTGGCTATCTGTCTTAAAAGCGGAGAAATTCAGATTTTGAAATTTGCTAAATATTTTAGAAATAAAATAAAAAGGTTTTGAGCAAAATTTACCAATAACAAATCTCAGAATTGCTTGGGTAGGTAAACTGAAATAAACTCAGCATACCAGTAGATAAAGATAAAAATTGAGAATCCTAAGAAGCCATTAAAGATTCAGGTCACAGCACAGCATGTAACAGGCTGAACTAGAAGAGTATAGATGTAAGGTGTGGCATCAGTGTCCGGAGCAGGAGAGGTAAGTTATTTGTTTATTGTTTTTTAATGTCTGCTCTGAGATCTGCTTGGGGAGGTCAATCATATTGGGCTCTGATCTGAGGTCTTCTTGGGGGGTCATTCACATTGTGGCTCTGATCTGAGGTCTGCTTGGGTATCATATTCACATTGGGGGTCTGATCTGAGGTCCTTTTAGGGATCATTTACATTGGGGGTCTGATTGTGGCTCTGAAGTGAGGTCTGATTAACACTAGAGGAATGATTGTAGTTTTAAGGTGAGGTGTAATTACCATAGAGTTATGATTGTGGCTCTAAGCTGAGGTCTGATTAACATTGGTGGTCTTATTGGGGCTCTGAGCTGAGGTTTGATGAAAAATATAGTGTTTGTCACCTTCCTCTTCTAAAACCTAGGTGCGTTTTATGGGCATATGTAACTTATGGGGCAACAATACCTTAGTTATATTTGTAATTTATACCAATTAGATGTGCAGAAAAGCTATCATTTTATTCAAGCAAGTGAAGCTCACATAGCTCCCAGATAATTTCACACATTCACAAAAGTTCCTGACATGGCTTTTTTTAATTAGATGATGTGTAGCTGACCATGCACCTCCTGCTAATGGAAGGTTTGCTGGCACAGAGTGATGCAACAGGTCATTGCCTGCTCACACTGAGAGGTAATAATGGTAGTACTCAGTGTTTTATGGGTTTATCTCCTTGAAAGTAGATACCCACGAATGTTATAGAAATAGGTTTAGCGTTAGCTACCCATCCGTATCAAGGTTACCCTGCTGCTGGTGGATGGACCCAGATAATGTTATCAAAAAATATAACTGCTAAGAACCTCTGACTTATATTAGATGAGGTTTTATTTTATATATAGATCATACACAGTTACTTTAGAGCATGCTGCTATGCTTGTCTGACTTTCCCATATACTGGGATGTCACCATACACCAATAGGCTTCTAATATTTAATACATATAAATGGTCTTCTAATGTATGCTATTCCATATAGGAATAAAAGGTATGCCAACACACACTGGCACTCTTTTGGCATACATCGGGCCAATGGGGCCCGGCTTATGTAAGTCTAAAACAAGAAGTATGTAGATGGGCTCTTATCATTTTGCTATATATTGCTTTATGTGTTTGCATGCTCTCTTTCTTTTAAATACCAATCTGTAAATGGACGCCTCATTCTACTTAATTGCCTTCTTAATTACTTCTACTTAAAACCGGAAATATAGGCTTAGAACCTGTAAATGGTAAGTTGCACGAAAAGGAAAAAAAATCTCAAGAAAGTGCTTCCTATGTCCAAGCATTATCAGGATGCCAATAATGAGATCTCTGAAAAGCTTCTATTAGGATTTAACAAAGCAATCTAAGGGATGCTTCATTTCCTGTGACATTTCTTCTGCTCAAATGAGACGGTTTTCTCATCTGTATTAAAATGGGAGCACATTTAAGCTATGTTGACATGCAGCTTTTTTTCTCATCTATGTAAGACTGTAACACAGCCACGGGCTACATTTTATCCCAGTTGCATAAATCTGAAAGTGAAAAAGCTTCATTGAGTGAGCCTTGCTGTTGTTATGGATAACGGTAATCTCAGGGAAGCAAAGAAGCTGTTAGCTTGTACATTGATTCAGCCGTGTGCTTAGACCAGAACCTATTAAACTGAGCTATATTTCTACATTATCTACCGCCTTATTGAAATCCAACATAACGGCACATGCCGTACTTAATGCTTTTAATCCTCATCACACATCTCCATTCTTAAGTGACTGTCATATATTTTCTCTGATGTTGTAAATTCATGCAGACTAAAAAAAACATACCGCTCTATAACAAGAATAATAATGGGTAGTGAGGTTTATGTCAATGGGTAGGATTCAAACAGTTGTTTCAGTCCAAATATAATGTCTATAGGAAAAATGTATTGTGCGCATAGTCTGTTTTCTGCATGTAGACTGGTGCTTCTTATGCCAGTCTTAATAAAATATACACCGACATAAGATGTGCATGATTTTAATAATATTGGTGAATCTTGGGTCCATGTGCGAAAAAAATTTAATCTAGAGCTGTAAGGAACTGGTGTAGATTTTTGGTCTAATTCCGCCAGTTTTCTAGTGCAAGTATTGTTAAATTTGTTAGGCCGCATAGACCCCTACTCTCCTGCCTACATCACTCCTGCATTTTTTTAAAGGGAAATATTTGCACAAAAGGGATTTGTACAAAAAATTGCAACTTTTCTACACCAGAATACTGACATAGAACATTAACCCTTTAAAGACCACCAACTGTCTTTTTTCATCACTGTTTTAGACAAAAGAATAGCGCTTCAGTGAACATTATTTCTCTGCAAATTGGCTCCAGTTCTTAGAACAGCTTTTCGCTCTACAGCCAGGATCGAAGGTAGCTCCAATCTCAACTGTGGACACTTTGATCCCTGCAGTCTGTGACAACATGATTATGATTTCCCCCTATGATTGGGTCCCAGTGATCTGATTAGAGGCTGTGCAAGTCCTCTGCAGTCAGCCTTGGGCTCTTAGAAAGGACTCCAGGTCTGAAACTTCAGCATTTCTGCTGCTGGGGCATGCTAGTGTTGCCCTAACCACAGCCTGTGACATAGAGACGCAGAGCATACACGTATTAGTATAGAGGAGTACGTTAATACATTGCAGGCATAAAATAATTTTTTTAAGATGGTAATTACTTATTATAAAAACATGTAATAAATAATATAACAAATAGGCTTGCATGGAATAATAATAAATAAGCAATTATTTTTCATAAAGTACATTTTATTGTGCATATTTTACGTAAAAGCAAAAAAATTACACTTATAAGATGAAAGTGTCAGGGTGTGCAATACCTAGTGTGAACTGTGCCTGGGTTGTTGTGACACACCCGATTGCTTTTGTCCAGCAATGCAGGAGTTATTGTGCTCTTTAGGATTTGTGCTTCAGCTGAACTTGTTACTGAGATCAGGGCTGGTCCAATCAGCTTCTGGACCTAGCCTCTGATCCTGGATAAATGTCAGCTAGCTGCTCACTTGCTTGCTGGCTATTTCGGTTCATACCTGGATCCCAGCTCCCCTGTATCTTCTCCGGTTTGTTCCCTTCCAAGTCCCTCTGATTGCGTACTTATCCACCCTCCGCCTGACCTTTGACTTTTGTCTGTATTGACGATTATTACTGCATTGCTGTGTGGTTCTGCCCTTGTTTGCTCCTTGTCCGTTTTTGTTGTTTGTCTGTCCTGTTTGGTGTTCCACTTATTCAGTATAGGGAATGCCATCGTGGTTGTCCGTGGCCGCCTAGGGCCGTCTGAGGCAAGTAGGTAGGGACAGTGGGTGGGTTCAGCCTCAGGGCCCACTGTCTTGTGTTGTCTGTACCCCCGAGTCCTGACAGAATAGCCAGCAAACTGTAGTTTTTGCCTCATGGACAACAGAACGGCCATGACAAATATTGTGGACCAAATGCAGCAGCTCAATACTATGGTACAAGAGCTAGCTGTAAGGGTCCAGGAGCAGGAGACTGTCCCACGACAACTTACTGTGACTTCCCCAGCACCACTTGAGCCGCCCGTCCAGCTCCCAGATAAATTCACGGGGGACAGGAAAAAATTTTGTGCCTTCCGGGAAGGATGTAAGTTGTTTTTCAGGTTACGCCCCTGCTCCTCTGGTGATGAGGCCCAGAAGGTAGGCATAGTAATGTCCCTTCTCCAAGGGCCACCACAGGAGTGGGCCTTCTCCTTATCACCTGACTCTCCTGAACTGCTGACTGTTGATCAATTTTTTTCTGACATTAGGGCTGCTGTACAATGACCCTGATTGTGCAGCTAATGCTGAGCGTCAGTTGACAGGATTAAGACAGGGCAGACGTCCAGCAGAGGAATACTGTTCAGAATTTAGGCAGTGGAGTGGTCTCTCCACTTGGAATGACTCTGCCCTCCGCTTTCAGTTCCGTGCAGGGCTGAGTGACCGGTTAAAAGATATGCTGGTGGCCTACCCTACCCCTGACTCACTCGAGGAGAGTATGACTTTAGCTATCCGAGTCGACCGACGGTTGAGGGATAGGCAACGAGAGAGAGATACCCCAGATCGTCCCAGAACCTCACCATTTCCAGTTCCCTATCCTAACCCTTCCCCTCCTGTTATACCCACGCCAGAGGAACCTATGCTGGTGGACTCCACTGACGCCAAGCTCAGACGAACGCATCGCCTGCAGAACAATCTATGCCTTTACTGTGGGAAAGCAGGACATCGAGTTCGGCAATGTCCGTCCCGGCCAGGACCACCACCGGGAGAACTTCTACGCCTGAGTGACTATCGAGGGGGTCACTCAGGGGCACAGGTAACCTTCACCCAAAGGAATAAATTACTATTGCCAATATCTCTGAGGTTGGGGGAGAGAAGGGTTTCGGGTTATGCTCAGATCGATTCAGGGTCCTCCGCTAATTTTGTTAATCCCATATTCTTTTCAGGTTTAGAGGTATGTCCCCTTCTGCTCCAGTGTCCTGTTAATGTCACGGGAGCAGACTTAGCCCCTTTTGCCCAGGGGGACGTACGGTACATGACCCCCTGCCTTGAAGTTAAGGTGGGGTCAGTCCATGTCGAAAAGATGGAGTTTTTGCTTATGCATAATTTGTCATCAGAAGTGATTTTAGGGTTGCCCTGGTTGGAGACACATAACCCTGTCTTCGATTGGGCCAACCGGGAACTGGTGAAATGGGGTCCTAGGTATGATTCCCATTGCATGGCTGTTTCTCTTGTGGAAGGCTTGCCGCCTCTCAGACCATACAATTGTGCTATTGAGTTAGTGTCCGGCGCCAAATTTCCTCGGGGTCGTATTTTTAACTTGTCTTGTCCTGAAAGGGAGGCTATGCGGGAGTACATACAGGATAGTCTGCGGAGGGGTCATATTCGTTCGTCCTCCTCTCCCTTGGGGGCGGGGTTCTTTTTCGTGGGCAAGAAAGATGGAGGGCTCCGACCCTGCATCGATTACCAGGAACTGAACAAAATTACAGTTAAAAACCGACACCCGCTGCCCTTGATTCCAGACTTATTTAACCAGATAGGGGGAGCCAAATGGTTTTCTAAGGTGGACTTGCGGGGGGCATATAATTTAATCAGAATCAGAGAAGGTGATGAGTGGAAGACCGCCTTCAATACCCCAGAGGGCCATTTCGAATATCTAGTCATGCCATTTGGGTTATGCAATGCCCCAGCGGTTTTCCAGCATTTTGTTAATGATATTTTTCGTGAGCATTTAGGGCGTTTTTTAGTTGTCTACTTGGACGACATTTTGATTTTCTCCCCCGATTGGGCTTCTCACATAGTGCATGTCCGTACTGTTTTGGAGCTTCTGAGGCAAAATAATCTGTGTGCCAAGTTGTCGAAATGCCAGTTTGGTATCCAGGAGGTCTCATTTCTCGGTTATTACATTACTCCAAATTCATTTTGTATGGATCCACTCAAAGTTGTAGCCATTGAAAAATGGGAACGACCCAATAGTCTGAAGGCCTTACAAAGGTTTTTGGGCTTCGCCAATTATTATAGGAAATTCATTAAAGGATTTTCCATCATAGCCAAACCTCTCACGGATTTGACCAAGAAGGGGGCGGATCTAGTTAACTGGACCTCAGAGGCTACTCAGGCATTCGACAAACTTCGGCGGTGTTTCTCAGAAGCTCCGGTGCTGGCTCAACCAGACTTTGAGCGTCCTTTTATTGTGGAGGTAGACGCATCTGAGGTGGGGGTAGGAGCGGTCTTATCCCAGGGATCGGACACTCTTACCAACCTTCGGCCGATTGCTTACTTCTCGAGAAAGTTTTCTCAAGCCGAATGTAATTACGACATCGGCAATAGGGAATTACTAGCTATAAAGATGCCGTTTGATGAGTGGAGGCATTTCTTGGAGGGTGCCAAACATAAGGTGACTGTGCTCACTGATCATAAGAATCTGGTTTACCTAGATAGTGCTAAACGTCTCTCTCCGCGCCAGGCCAGATGGGCCTTGTTTTTTACTAGATTCGACTTTGAAATTTCGTATCGGCCTGGTTCCCGTAATGTCAAGGCTGACGCCCTGTCTCGCAGCTTCGACATCGAAAGCGCTCCCAGGAATCAGCCCGATACGATTTTAAAACCAGGTGTTGTTGTGTCAGTCTTGCAACCAGACTTGGTGACCCTGATCGCAGAGTCTCAGGGTCTGGCACCCCATAATACTCCAGAATCTCATCTGTTTGTACCTCCAAACCTTCGACTCCGAGTCTTAGAAGAGATCCATAGTTCTGTCTTGGCTGGTCATCCAGGGATAGCAGGTACTAAGTATTTACTCTCGTGCCATTACTGGTGGCCATCCTGGGCTCGAGACGTCAAGGCTTTTGTTGAAGCTTGTGAGATTTGTGCTAGGTCCAAGGTCCCTCGTAGGCCACCTGAGGGTCTGTTACATCCTCTACCGGTCCCTACGAAACCCTGGACGCATCTCTCAATGGATTTTGTTACTGACCTGCCACTGTCTAAAGGGAAAACTGTAATTTGGGTGGTGGTAGATAGATTTTCGAAAATGTGCCACCTCGTTCCACTGCGTAAACTGCCTAGCGCTCGTTTACTAGCCACGCTCTTTGTTAATCATATTCTGCGCCTACACGGTGTTCCGGAAAACATTGTTTCCGATAGGGGTGTCCAGTTCGTGGCTAGATTCTGGAGGGAGTTTTGTGGTAAGTTAGGTACCTCCTTGTCCTTCTCGTCTGCCTTCCATCCACAGACGAATGGACAGACTGAGAGGACCAATCAGTCTATGGAACAATTTTTAAGGTGTTTCGTAGCTAATACTCAGGACAAATGGCGAGACTTCATTTCTCTAGCAGAGTTTGCTATTAACAATCATGAACAAAGTTCTATTAAGATGTTGCCATTTTTCTGTAATTATGGTTTTAACCCCAGGTACTCGTCCGTTCACTCCGCCGAATCTGTTAACCCCTCAGCTGAGGCTATATTTTCTAAACTGTGCACAGTGTGGGCCCAAGCTCACCAGAGCTTGGTTAAAGCCCAAGAGTCCTACCAAAAGCATGCTAATAAGAGACGCAAATCTGGCCATCAATACGTACTAGGTGATAAGGTCTGGCTCTCAACTAGAAATCTGAAATTGAGGGTACAGTCAGGGAAACTGGCGCCCAAATATATTGGGCCATATACCATTGTGGAGATCATTAATCCTGTTACCTTCAGATTGAAACTGCCTACGGCTCTTCGAATCCATTCTGTATTTCATAAGTCTCTTTTGAAAAAATATGTGCCGCCGGTTTCCCCGTCGCCTCCTCCTGCTCCGCTCATCATCCAGGGTGAATTGGAGTATGAGGTGGAGGAAATTTTAAGTTCTCGTTGGGTTCAGGGCTCATTACAGTATCTGGTCCACTGGAAGGGCTTCGGGCCAGAAGAACGTACGTGGGTTTCTGCCAAGGACATGCATGCGCCCCGCCTGGTTCGGCGATACCATGTACTTAACCCGTTTAAGCCTGGTCCATTGGCTAAGGGTCCTGAGGCCCCTCATAAGAGGGGGGGTACTGTCAGGGTGTGCAATACCTAGTGTGAACTGTGCCTGGGTTGTTGTGACACACCCGATTGCTTTTGTCCAGCAATGCAGGAGTTACTGTGCTCTTTAGGATTTGTGCTTCAGCTGAACTTGTTACTGAGATCAGGGCTGGTCCAATCAGCTTCTGGACCTAGCCTCTGATCCTGTATAAATGTCAGCTAGCTGCTCACTTGCTTGCTGGCTATTTCGGTTCATACCTGGATCCCAGCTCCCCTGTATCTTCTCCGGTTTGTTCCCTTCCTAATCCCTCTGATTGCGTACTTATCCACCCTCCGCCTGACCTTTGACTTTTGTCTGTATTGACGATTATTACTGCATTGCTGTGTGGTTCTGCCCTTGTTTGCTCCTTGTCCGTTTTTGTTGTTTGTCTGTCCTGTTTGGTGTTCCACTTATTCAGTATAGGGAACGCCATCGTGGTTGTCCGCGGCCGCCTAGGGCCGTCTGAGGCAAGTAGGTAGGGACAGTGGGTGGGTTCAGCCTCAGGGCCCACTGTCTTGTGTTGTCTGTACCCCCGAGTCCTGACAGAAAGAAGCTGAACACAGGTTGGCCAGTGTGTGAAATTGCTTTTTCTATTATTGCATCACCCCAAAATGTATATAAGTTATTAAACAATTGATATGTCCCATCAAATACCATCAAAAAAAGTACAATTTCTCTTGCATAATTATAGTCATGTCAGAAAAAATGAAAAATTAATTGGGCATTAAAGGTAACTAAATGCTCCCTATGACTTTTGATAAGTAGGGTGGCTGTGATTTGTAGCTCCTGTTTTAATCCTGGATATCAGTCCTCACTTGGTACATGTTGTTCTACTTGTGGCTTTCACCATTGGCTTCTTTCCTGAGTACAGTGCCTTGCAAAAGTATTCAGCCCCCTGGAACTTTTCAACCTTTTGCAACATTTCAGGCTTCAAACAAAAAGATATAACATTTTACATTTTTGGTGAAGAATCAACAACAAGTGGGTCACAATTGTGAAGTGGAACGAAATTTATTGGATCATTTAAACTTTTTTTTGTAATAAACTGAAAAGTTGGGCGTGCAAAATTATTTGGCCCATTTACTTTCAGTTCAGAAAACTCACTCCAGAAGTTCATTGAGGATCTCTGAATGATCCAATGTTGTCCTAAATGACTGATGAAGATAAATAGAATCCACTTGTGTGTAATCAAGTCTCCGTATAAATGCACCTGCTCTGTGATAGTCTCAGGGTTCTGTTTAAAGCACAGAGAGCATCATGAAGACCAAGGAACACACCAGGCAGGTCCGTGATACTGTTGTGGAGAAGTTTAAAGCCGGATTTGGATACCAAAAGATTTCCCAATCTTTAAACATCCCAAGGAGCACTGTGCAAGCGATCATATTGAAATGGAAGGAGTATCAGACCACTGCAAATCTACCAAGACCCAGCCGTCCCTCTAAACTTTCATCTCAGACAAGGAGAAGACTGATCAGAGATGCTGCCAAGAGGCCCATGATCACTCTGGATGAACTGCAGAGATCTACAGCTGAGGTGGGAGAGTATGTCCATAGGACAAGAATCAGTCGAACACTTCACAAATCTGGCCTTTATGGAAGAGTGGCAAGAAGAAAGCCATTTCTCAAAGATATCCATAAAAAGTCTCGTTTACAGTTTGCCACAAGCCACCTGGGAGACACACCAAACATGTGGAAGAAGGTGCTCTGGTCAGATGAAACTAAAATCGAACTTTTTGGAAACAATGCAAAACGATATGTTTGGCGTAAAAGCAACACAGCTCATCACCCTGAACACACCATCCCCACTGTCAAACATGGTGGTGGCAGCATCATGGTTTGGGCCTGCTTTTCATCAGCAGGGACAGGAAGGATGGTTAAAATTGATGGGAAGATGGATGGAGCCAAATACAGGACCATTCTGGATGAAAACCTGTTGGAGTCTGCAAAAGACCTGAGACTAGGACAGAGATTTATCTTCCAACAAGACAATGATCCCAAACATAAAGCAAAATCTAGAATGGAATGGTTAAAAAATAAACGTATCCAGGTCTTAGAATGGCCAAGTCAAAGTCCAGGCCAGAATCCAATTGAGAATATGTGGAAAGAGCTGAAAACTGCTGTTCATAAACGCTCTGCATCCAACTTGAAAGAGCTTGAGCTGTTTTGCAAGGAAGAATGGGCAAGAATTTCAGTCTCTAGATGTGCAAAACTGATAGAGACATACTCCAAGCGACTTGCAGCTGTAATCGCAGCAAAAGGTCGCGCAACAAAGTATTAACGCAAGGGGGCCGAATAATTTTTCACGCCCCATTTTTCAGTTTTATTATTACAAAAAAAGTTTAAATGATCCAATAAATTTTGTTCCACTTCACAATTGTGACCCACTTGTTGTTGATTCTTCACCAAAAATTTAAAATGTTATATCTTTTTCTTTGAAGCCTGAAATGTAGCAAAAGGTTGAAAAGTTCCAGGGGGCCGAATATCTTCGCTACGCACTGTATGCTTCCATCTCCCCCTCTGGCCATTCAGATTTTGGCCTCTCCTACTGACCACTTTTGGCTCTATTCCTGACTGTACGATTGCTGTGGCTGTCTCTATTTTGGTCATACCCTCCGAATTAACCCATCCTTTCCACAGGCTGATTTTAATTAGTGCAGTATATATAGCTGTAGTCTGCCCTGAATGAATTCTGCTGGTCCAGAGAGAGGTAATAAATGGAGTAGGCACAGTATACATGTAGAAGCTGCTTACCCTGAATTAAGAGGCCAGATGGCACAACGAGGTAAAATAGAGTAGGTTCCCATCCAGATTGAGGTCACCTTCACATGGTGGATGGGCACAAATGATTTTGATCAAAATATATTTGTTAAGTACCTCATATTCATTTCATATAGTGACTATAGTATTAGTCCATATAGTCTATGTTTGCTGGCACAGAGGGAGGTATGTAACAAATGGAGCAGGAACAGTATACATGTAGAACTTGCTTATACTGTATTAGGAGACCGGATGCCACAGCCAGGTAACATAGAGTAGCTTCCCATCCAGAAGGGAACCTTGCTGTGGTGGATGGGCACAAATAATATATTCAAGGGTGAGTAGAACATGCAGTATAACAATGCTCTCATTTGTGCATTTCACTTGTACCTCAGAATTAGCAGGTGATGAAGGGAAAAGCACTTTCCTGTACTAATAGGTTTCCAACAGCCTATGCCCTGTAGGCAAAAGCAGAGACGAGCCTTGAGAACATGGTGACAGGTTCCCTTAGTAATGAAAACATGCTAAATATCTCCCTAGTTATTAACCAATGTAATGTTTAAGGGAAATGTAGTGTGATTCCCATCAATAATGTTTTAGCCTGTGGGCTGCAGTCTATCAAACTGAATATGTAATACTTAAGATAGCTGAAAAGTGCTAATTGTGTGAATACTTCAGTATACCAGTGTTAAAATCTTGTAAAAGAAACCAAATGATTACTAGGAAAGGATTGTATATAAAGGACATCACACATTTCACGTTATTACCACAATGCATATTTACAGAAGAATTATCACCTCTCGTAACATGTCCTTATTAGCAAAGGCTTGTATTCCCCATGAAATACAATTCTGGAACATCATTAATTAAAACGCTTTCTTAAACTATCCCTCTGTTATTCCCCATGGAAATGCATGACTAAATTGATGACTGTTGCAACCAGTTCCTTTATCAATATAGTGTATTTCTAAATACAGTAACACTTTCTGCACTGATTGCACAGGGACACACCCCTTTGAAAGGAGGTATGGTAACACCCAGTTGTCTATTTATTCATGCATTATTCATTATTTCATCACATTATTTATTCATACGGAGCAGAGGAATGTGCAACATAGAAATTTAAGAAAAGATGCTTTACTCAAACAGACATGTTCGGCAGCAGCGTGGCATACAACATTGGGCGGTATGCACTATGTAACGTACACCTACTTGTTATTATTATATATTGATTGATTTGGCGCCTTGGTGTGTTTATAAGGGCAGACTTTTAGATACTTTATAAACTCCTGACGAAGCAGTATATGCGAAACGCGCGTCAAGGTCTTTTCTGACGCTGGTGTATACCCCTGGTCATATCCATGGGTGAGTTGTGTATGATATGACTTATAATGATATATTTGTGACTGAAGTATTGGGAGATAAATTTATTCTCTCCATCATTATTTTTGATTATTGTAGGCTATTTAGAGCAAGTTGGTTCCCTCTCTTACCACTCTACTCATGGGATGTATATGACATCTTTTTCAGGGGTTATATTATTAGTGGTCAGTACTTGGCTCAGCTCCATTATCTTGGGCCTGACGGTTCTTGCCCCATATGTTATATGTAATACATGTTTTGTGATGAATTCCTGTGGTAATTAATAAACTTTTGATATTCTTTTATATATAATTCTTATGGTGTGCTTTTTGCCCTGTCAGTGGGTAATTTTGTAGGTTTTAGGTTGATGTTTTTGACATGTCTAGTTTATACTATGTAGGAGGTCTTTTTTGAATGTTCGGAAGCAGACTTGGCCAGTCCAATTTAGGGGCTAGCTTGTTTTAAGATTTCAGAAGAGCCCTAGTACCGCTTACTGCCTTATATACTCATGGGTTCCATGAAGATATCTCTCTCCCATCCTGAAACGTTACTACGGTGAATGAGTTAAGGTAAGATGTGTCCACTTGGCTGTTGATCTCACAAACGGAGCCCTGCAAAGTGGTGGCCGGACCAAGAACTCTCCCCATAGAAGTGAATAGGAGGGCACCGCCCATGACCAGCCACTGCTCCCATTCACTTCTATGGGCCAGATGGAATAGGCCCATTCAAAATAGACAATAGGCCAGGTTCTCTAATAGGAGTGAATGGGACAAGAGGTGTCAATGTGAACTTGATGAGAGGCGGGCTTGGGCTCTTCATGAAGGCAGGCTTGGGCACTGGCAAGAGGAGAGTCTGGGCTCCTACAGCTGAGATTTTCACCTCACTGGGCATTTTGCAGCCTAATTTGCATTTTAATCAAAATTATTTTACTGAAAATTGGAAACAGCACTTGCTATAAGAAAGGTACAGTTGTGAATACGGTTCAGTGTGCCACTATGCAGTTCCCTTAGTTAGATAGCAATGAATATGCTGACAGATTTCTTTTAATTGAGAGGTAGAGATGGAAAATATATCCCTGGGAGAAGTGTAGCAAACCGCTCTGACTTTGATTGATATATTTGAGATATTGAGATTTTGAGAGCAGTGATCTAGCTTGATACATTCTGTCATTGTACATTAAATATTGAGCATGAAATCAGGGTAGGGTCACTCTTTTCATGTCCCCTGTGAGAAGACTGTGCCTTAAACTGGAAGTTACAATGTTTACACCTTGTGAGAGCACATATAAATATGATGGCATAACCAAGAAACAATGAAAATGCTGTTTGTAAAGTATAAAATAAATATTAAATGTGGTTGTGCCATGAAAAATATTCTACATTTTTCAAACCAGCACTTGGATCTGAATACTTTTGTAATTACATGTTATTATAAATTTTGACTATTCCGTGAGATATTCAATAAAATGTTCTTTTCTTTATTTCTCTGTCTATCTAGCTGAGGTGGATACACATGCTCAATTCCATCATTCAACTGCCACCAACCCTAAACTACTGTTAGAAGATGTGACAGTTACGGGGAGAGGGTTACAGCAGAAAGGACATGTCCCCTGAGAAGGAACATGTCCCCTGAGAAAGAAGACAACCCCTGAGAAAGGAGACACCCTTGAGCTGTAACAGGGAGAAAGCTGAGCAGAAAGGGTACACCCCCAATGCCGCTCAGACCATTTTAAGAAATTTAAACTCTAAATGGTTCATATAGGCCACAAGGCTAGCTCTTCTGTTGAACAGTTTTAACCCCTTCCCGACATCCACTGTACATGTTGGGTCTTTAAAGATTGTGCCCACACTGGAGCGGAGTGAGCACCATAGCCATTGAGTGCCTGCTCTTTCATACAGCAGGCTCCGGTAGCTAATGTCCGTGATTGGCGGTAATGCCTACCGCGGACATTTAACTCCTCAGATGCCTTGGTCAAATGACCACAGTGTTTGAGGAGTTTGAAACCTACTAAAACAATTTTAAAAAATAACATTGTGGGCATCAAAGCATGCAAAAATGCCCTATTAAAATATAAAAAAATAGCCCATATGGTGAATGACTTAGTGGAAAAAAAAGGCCGATTTGCAAGCAGAAAATGAGCCCCCACACATCTCCATAGATATAACTATAAAAAATTTATGGGGTCAGAATATGGCGATGAAAAGAAAAAAATATTTTTTTCCAAAGTTTTAATTTTCTTTTTCAGTATTAAAACGCAAGAAAAAATATATGTAAATCTGCGTATAAGATGGTGGGCACACTCTAATTTGGGAAGGTTGTTTATTGGAATAATCAATATAGAGTAAAATTAGTCAGATATTAAACACAATGATAAAATTTTACAAATAAATTATGCAAAAAATAGCCGTATTTAAAAATGTTTTAAAAAATGATAAAAAAGTAGTAAAATAATGGATTGCAATCCAAGAGGTGGATTTCCGAGTTGTGGGATAAATCCATGTGTTATTCCTATTGCACAGTCAATGTCTTGTTACTGTATCTTATAACATATCATTCCCAGTGGTTAAAAGTTATATAGTCCAGAAATGTAATGTCTAAATAGCTTAATAAATGTTGCCTTGTTGATTATATAATTGCTCTTTACAGATTTCTATATACGGTTTATAGTTTGTGACCATTGGTGGTTCAGTGGTCGATATTCCAATGTTATGGTATGGAAGATAATGTTGCAATATTAAATCTCAATGTTACATTACCGCTCCTGCAGCTTTGGGCACTGTAGCTGGTGCAGTCCTCTTCCTCATAGGCGAAGGCACTGGTCTGCACGCGCTTTTCAAAACGGGTAGGTGTATTCCTGTAAGTGCCTGCGGCGTCCCACGTGCCGTCCCATGTGGGTTCCCGCTTTCGGTCTCGCTGTATGTTGCTTCGTATGGCTGATAGGGAGGTGCTGGACTCGATATCTTTCCTTGGAATGGGTATGTTTTTCTCTGAATCCACACTGTGACAAATGGCAATCTGTCTGGGTCTCCAATGCTTTTACCAAACGCATTTCGGGGTTAGTAGCTTCCCCTTCCTCAGTGGTTTGGGGACCCTACCAAATGCCTCCTGTTTTTATAGTACTCGCTTATCAATTAATTGTGGGAGGTACCCCATTGTGCATTTTAATTGGGGAAAGGTTTAGATTGGTTCTGGCCACATAAAAAATAGGGACTGGATTTTCTCAATGTATATATTCACAGTGACACATACATCTATATTGCATATAGTGAGGATAGTTCATCACATATTTATACTTATACTAGCTGAAGGACCTGGCTTCGCTCAGGTATATTTAATTTATTTAATTTACTGTTTGTGTGTGTGTATCGTTAAAAGATATCGAGAGTGACCTCTGCAGTGCCCGCCCCTTTAACAGTGACCTCTACAGCAGCCAGCCCCTTTAACAGTGATCTCTACAGCGGCCCGCCCCTTTAACAGTGACCTCTACAGCTGCCCGCCCCTTTAACAGTGACCTCTACAGCTGCCCGCCCCTTTAACAGTGACCTCTACAGCTGCCCGCCCCTTTAACAGTGACCTCTACAGCTGCCCGCCCCTTTAACAGTGACCTCTACAGCTGACCACCCCTTTAACAGTGACCTCTACAGCAGCTTGCCCCTATAACAGTGACCACTACAGCAGCCCGCCCCTTTAACTGTGACCTCCACAGCAGCTAGAGTGGCCACTGTCTTCACCCCAGAAAACCAGACCTCACCGGCCATTCCCCCAAACGTCAAACAGCGCCCCCATTTCCCATGAAGACACACCACTGAACATGAGGCCACGTCCTCCGGGCTCCGTGAAGACACGGAGGAGAAGCTGTCTGAGTGTGAGCTACTGAAAGGGTGGACATCCCTGTGTCTGTCCAGGCACTGCGTCGGACGGAGAACAGGTAGCCAGAAAACTGGACTGTCCAGCCTAAAGCTGGACATCTGGCCACCCTGACATCAGCCTGCCCCTAGGGTGGCCAGAGGTCTTGTTTTAGGCTGGACAGTCTGGCTTTCAGACTCCCTGTCCTCTGTCATGCGCAGGGCCTGGATGGACACAGGGATGTCCTTTTGAACAGCTCACTCTCAGCAGCAGCACTGTGCAGTCTGAGCAATGAGCTGCAGGGAGAAAGTCACCCTCCCCCCCCCACCCCTGCAGCTGAAAGAAATTTATTTTTACCTATATTTTTAATCCCGGTCAAATGCGGCATTGAAGGGGCGTGGCCTGACTTAGTCAGGGGCGTGACTTAGTGGGATCTGGGGGTGGGGCTTTTAAGTCCTTCTTTTGACGGTGGCCTGAATTACAGGTCGATGCCATAGTAATTTAGGAGGAAGGTGGGTAGCAGTGGAAAAATACATCTTTTATTACTACTAAACAGTAAATATGTGAAATTTACATTATATGAGGTAATGATTGATGATGAATTAGTCTAAAACATAAGATATTTGTGGTAACCGAAACACCCCTTTACCATTGTCATCCACAGTGCTCTGCCTCTTTAACCCTTTCTACCCCGGAGGTTTTTTCGGTTCTGCATTTTCGTTTTGCGCTCCCTGCCTTCAAACAGCCATAGCTGTTTTATTTTTCTGTTCACATAGCTGTATGAGGGCTTCTTTTTTGCGGGACAAGTTGTACTTTCCAACGCTACCATTTAATATTGCATATGGTGCAGTGGGAAGCGGGAAAAAAATTCCAAATGGGGTGAAATTGCAAGAAAACCGCTATTCCGCTACAGTTCTACGGGTTTCTTATTTACAGCGTTCGATGTGCATTAAAACTGACCAGTTACTTTCATTCTACTGGTCAGTACGAATCCGGCAATACCTAATATGTATAGTTTTTCCTGCGTTTAGATGGTGATAAAATAATTAGAAAGTTGCCCTTTTTTTTTTTTCTTCCTTGTCATATCTTGACCCCTATAACTTTTTGGTATTTATGTGTACAGAGCTGTATGGGGGCTCATTTTTTGCAGGCCGGTCTGAAGTTTTTATTGATACCATTTTGGGGTGTGTATGACTTTTTGATCTCTTTTTATTTAATTTAAAACAAAAAAAGCGACAAAAAACAGCGAATCGCCATTTGGACGCTTTTTTCCGCCACACAATTAGCCGTATTGGAATTTTTTTTTATATTTAAAAAGTATGGGCATTTTCGGTCACGGTGATACCCATGATGTCTATATTTATGGTTATTTAGGTATTTATTTTTTACTTATACGGAAAGGGGGGTGATTTGAACTTTTATATCTTTTTTTATTTTTTATATATTTTTTTAACATTTTTTAAAATTTTTTGGTGATTATTTTAAAGCTCAAATATGAGCTCATATGTTGTGTTTTGTTTTTTTTTCTTTATGAGCAATCATGGATTTACTAGATGCAGTTAAATCCATGAATTGCTCATTTCTTATCCTGGCCTGCCATCTAGTGGCCAGAATAAGAATTGCAGTTTGAAAACTGTAATCCTCACCAGCGAGGATTACAGTTTTCATTTGGTGTACAGACACCCCGATTGGCCAATCGGGGCGTCTGTACACCACCCGGAAGCGTAGGCTTCCGGGTTCAGACGCATCCTGATGCCGTGATCACGTGTGATCACGGCATCAGAAGGCCCAGGAAGTCTCCGCAGACGGAGGTAAGAAGCGGCAAGTCTCTGCTGTTAGAAACAGCAGAGACTTGCCGGCCATGACGCCCGCCGCACCCGCGAGCGGGCGTCATGTCCCCGCACCGCCCTAGCGCCGTACATGTACGGCGCCGGTCGGGAAGGGGTTAATGCAGACCTACAACAGTGAACTGGCTAGGTTGTCATAGAAACCTGGTGTGTGGAGACTGCCTGTGAGCTTCTATTGGCTGATAAGAGTCATGTGACCAGGCTACTATTGGCTAATACATTTTTGGGGAATATCTCAGGAACGGTACGTCCTGGAGAGCTGAACACTGTTTTAAAACCTTCCCGGACACCTGATGTACATGTGTGCCAAATGTTGTGATTGTAGCAGCAGTGGTGCGGATTCCTTTAGCGGACATACACACACACACACACACACACATACACTCAGCTTTATATATTAGATATTACCTATATTCCACAGTCATTCATAAATTTCAAATTAATTCATCTCCCAATAGTCTATTATTCATATATTGGAGAGCGTTTACATCATTATATATATATATATATATATATATATATATATATATATATAATTTGTTATGATAAAGGTATTTGCATAGTGGAAGAATTGTGGTGAACTTTCACGTTAAGGCCTTAATTGGAGCTCTAAAAATGTGTATATACACATGTCAGAGGAACTCTAAAAATATGTATTTACATATATCAAAGGAATAGTGATATCATTAAGGGGAACTGCCTGAAGTATTAATTCGTTGGAATATGGTACAGTTAATATAAGAGATATATTTGATGTATAGTCCAATGTATAATATTAAAATAGGAGGTAGTCGAGTATATGATTGTATGTATAGTTGATGGAGAATACAATTGGAGACTAATAGTTTAAGATTAGAGATGAGCGAGCACTAAAATGCTCGGGTGCTCGTTGTTCGAGTCGAACTTTTCCCGATGCTCGGGTGCTCCTTTCGAGTAACGAACCCCATTGAAGTCAATGGGAGACTTGAGCATTTTTTGCAGGGGACCAAGACTCTGCCTAGGGAAGGCTGGGTGAAAACCTGGAAACCTCAGAAAATGATGGAAACACCACGGAAATGGACAGGAAACAGCAGGGGCAGCATGCATGGATGCCTCTGAGGCTGCCTAATCCCACCATTACCCCAAATTCTCAGGCAACAGCCTGGTGGTTACCCTCATGGCAATTGTGCTCACCCAGACCAAGAAAGGCGAGGCAAATACCCATCACATGTTAGGGAAGCACCCAACTAGGTGCAACGAAGGTCCATCACCGCCTGCAGGTGACACCACTGCTCATGCTGGCACTGCAGCTGAAATCAAGTTTAGTATCTGTTCTTATCAGTTGCTGTGGCTGTTGGATGTATAGTGGTGAGCATAGCTGCTTCCCAAGCATCTAAAAAATAAATCAGTACAATACGTCCCCCTACCCGGGTAAATTGTTTGGAGAGAGGGCCTGTAGGTGGGGGGGAAGGAGGTTTCGCTGGAAGAGCCAGAGGAGTGCCCCCTGGGCTAGCGTGTGTGGTGATGACAACAGCCAGAATGGATTTGGAGAAACTGTTGCATCAACCGGTATGGTATCGGATTCTTCTCAGTTTAATACCGTATACGTCCCCTATCTTGGGACCTTATATTTTATGGATTTTTCGACCACGGAAAACGGAAAAAGAGCTTGCTCTGGCCAGGGGAGTGTCTTTCCTACTGCACCTAAGGGGACGTGTCCATGCGCTGCCTATCACAGGTCAGGAGGCAATTAAAAGAAGAAACAAAAAAACATCAGTACAATATCTAATACGTCCCCTATCCGGGTAAATTGTTTGTAGAGAGGGCCTGTAGGTGGGGGGCAGGCTGGGGGGAAGGAGGTTTTGCTGGAACAGCCAGAGGAGTGCCCCCTGGGCTAGCGTGTGTGGTGGTGACAACAACCGGATGTAGTTAGAATGACGACACAGGACCCCAACTTAAAAATTTAGCATCAACCGGTACAGTCGTAAATTATGAGATTGATCAATTGTGGTATGTCTTCTATGTATACTACTCAGTTTAATACCGTATATGGCAGCTATCCGGAAAAATAGTTTGTAGAGAGAGAGAGAGAAAGATAGGACAAAGAAATAAATTGTTTGGAGAGAGGGCCTGTAGGTGGGGTGGCAGGCTGGGGGGAAGGAGGTTTCGCTGGAAGAGCCAGAGGAGTGCCCCCTGGGCTAGCGTGTGTGGTGGTGACAACAGCCGGGTGTAGTTAGAATGACGACGCAGGACCCCAACTTAAAAATTTAGCATCCACCGGTACAATTGTCAATTATGAGCTACATCAAGTGTGGCATGACTTTTAAATGGATATTGCATGTGGTCACATACTCCCTGGAACCCCATAGTCACCCCTTCCCTGATGTGCTACCCCAGAACATTCTCTGCCCTAATTCGCAAGACCTTTTGCTGTTTCCGTGTGCTGACAGTGGGGATTTACCAGTGTTGTCTGAGGAGGTGGTGGACAATGGCGAGACACAGGTGTCGGGGGGTGAGGTAGTTGTATGGGAAGCAAGTTACAGTGGGGACTCCTTGGGGGGAATTTCTCAGGATGGGACAGATTCAACTTGGGTGGATCAGGCACAGGAACAGATGAATTTTTTGGGGGGTTTATTTAACTTTTATTTAGCAAAAATAACCACAGAGATATTTATTCGTTATCTTCTCTGCGCAGTCTGGCGTTGGGGTTCGTCACTTTGATGGCGAGCTGTGCCGCTCTCTCCACAATGGTCTGTAGGTTCTTAGATGGAGACTTTGTCGGCGATTTCAGTACAGAAGGACTTGTTGCTCATCAACAGAACCTCGACCTCCTTGACATTGTGGACAAGGAATTTGCGGGTGGACCAGGAATTTGCGGAACCCTGTGGGCAGCATGTGTTTGGTCTTCTACTTGCTACCGTATCCAATGTTGGGCAATATAGATTCGCAAGTAATATTATTTTTCACACCTATCCCAAAAATAAAAATGTATGCAGTTTGCGCAAATAAAACTGGAAACTTGAATTGGAGAGAGGGCCTGTAGGTGGAACTCCGGAAAAATTGTTTGGACAGAGGGCCTGTAGGTGGACCTCCGGAAAAATTGTTTGGACAGAGTGCCTGTAGGTGGACCTCCGGAAAAATTGTTTGAAGAGAGGGCCTGTAGGTGGACCTCCAGAAAAATTGTTTGAAGAGAGGGCCTGTAGGTGGACCTCCGGAAAAATTTTTTGGAGAGAGGGCCTGTAGGTGGACCTCCTGAAAAATTGTGCTAAAAGAGTGCCAGTTGGACCTCTAAAAAATGGCGTTTTTTGGGTCAGCGTTAGGCAAAGACGATATGTAGGAGGAGTAGGAGGAGGAGTAGAGAAGAGGAATCGGATACATAAGTTATTTAAATCTTTAGCTGCTTTCCTCCGGAGGAGATTTGAATTCCGGTGAAATCCAGGCTTTGTTCATTTTAATAAGCGTCAGCCTGTCAGCGCTGTCAGTTGACAGGCGTGTACGCTTATCGGTGATGACGCCACCAGCTGCACTGAATACCCGCTCTGACAGCACGCTAGCGGCAGGGCAGGCCAGCACCTCCAAGGCGTACAGCGCCAGTTCAGGCCACGTGTCCAGCTTTGAAACCCAGTAGTTGTATGGAGCAGAGTGATCGCTACAGACGTTGGTATGGTCAGCTAGGTACTCCCTCACCATCTTTCTGTACAGCTCCCCCCTACTCTGCCTAGACTGGGGACAGGTGACAGTGTCTTGCTGGGGTGACATAAAAGTGGCAAAGGCCTTGGAGAGCGTTCCCCTGCCAGTGCTGGACAAGCTGCCTGCTCGCCTCCTCTCCCCCGCTACTTGGCCCACAGAACCATGCCCTCTGCCGCTAGCGGCGTCAGATGGGAAGAATTGTTTCAGCTTGTGCACCAGGGCCTGTTGATATCTATTCACTCTCATACTCCTTTCCTCTGCAGGGATGAGAGTGGAAAGGTTCTGCTTGTACCGTGGGTCCAGGAGAGTGAACACCAGTAATCGGTGTTTGAAAAAATTCTTCTAATGCGAGGGTCACGGGATAGGCAGCCTAACATGAAGTCTGCCATGTGCGCCAGAGTCCCAACACGCAAGAATTCCCTCTCCTCACTGGCCTGATTCTCCATTTCCTCCTCCTCCAAGTCCTCCTCTTCAGCCCATACACGCTCAAGAGTTAAGGACTGAGCACTGGTACCCTCTACTGTCTCGCCGACATTCTCCTCCTCATCCTCATCCCCCTCCTCCGATAGGCGCTGAGAAACAGACCGGAGGGTGCTCTGGCTATCAAGCGACGTATCTTCCTCCACCGTCTCTTGTGACAAGCGCAAAGCATCTGACTTGATGCTGAGCAGTGAGTTTTTCAACAGGCAAGCAGCGGGATGGTGAGGCTGATAATGGCGGCATCGCCGCTGACCATCTGTGTGACTCCTCAAAGTTGCTCAACATCTGGCAGATATCAGACATCCACGTCCACTCCTCATTGTAGACTTGAGGAATCTGAGAGACCTGACTACCAGTTCTGGTGGAAGATGACATTCTGGCAGTCTACAATCGCTCTGCGCTGCTGGTAAACTCTGGATAACTGTTTAATGTGGAAATCCATCTTGTGGACACGTCGCACAACAGTCGGTGAGCAGGGCAGTTGTAGCGGCGCTGCGCTGCCCTGAGAGTGGAAGCATCTGTGCTCGGCTTGCGGAAATGCGCACAGATGCGGCGCACCTTGGTGAGCAAATCAGACAGATTGGGGTATGTCTTGAGGAACCGCTGAACTATTAGATTGAACACGTGGGCCAGGCATGGCACATGTGTCAGTCTGCCGAGTTGCAGAGCTGCCACCAGGTTACGCCCGTTGTCACACACAACCATGCCTGGCTTGAGGTACAGCGGTGCCAGCCACACATCGTCTGCGCCGTGATGCCCTGTAACAGCTCTTGGGCGTGTGCCTTTTGTCACCTAAGCTCAGCAGTTTGAGCACCGCCTGCTGGCGCTTACCCACGGCACTGCTGCTGCGCCTAGAGCTACCGACTGAAGGCGCCGTGCCCACGGATGGTAATTCGGTGGAGGAGGGGTCGGAGGAGGAGGAGGAGGAGGCATAGTACGTCTGAGAGACCGTGACCGAGGTAGGCCCCGCAATCCTCGGTGTGGGCAGTACATGAGCGGACCCAGGGTCATTCTCGGTCCCAGCCTCCACCAAGTTAACCCAATGTGCCGTCAGTGAGATATAGTGTCCCTGCCCGGCAGCACTTGTCCACGTGTCCGTGGTTAGGTGGACCTTCTCAGAAACAGCATTGGTCAGGGCACAGATGATGTTCTCTGACACGTGCTGGTGTAGGGCTGGGACGGCACATAGGGGAAAAATAGTGGCGGCTGGGGACGGAATACCGAGGGGCAGCCACCGCCATGAGATTGCGAAAGGCCTCGGTCTCTACCAGCCTATAGGGCAGCATCTCCAGGCTAAGCAATTTGGAGATGTGGACGTTGAGGGCTTGGGCATGTGGGTGGAACTGTATTTCCTCTTGCGCTCCAGCGTCTGCTGTAAAGACAGCTGAACGCTGCGCTGGGACACGTTGGTGGACACTGTGGAGGATCGTTGAGGCAAAGGTGTGGTTTTCCGGCGGGAGGCGCTCGTGCCGGGGTCCTGGGCAGGAGGTTGACTAGCAGAGGCAGCGAGTGACGCAGGGGGTTGACTAGCAGTGGCAGCGAGTGACACGGGGGAAGGAGCAGTGGTGTGACCCGCAGGAGGTGGTGAACGGCCTTGGTTCCATTGAGTGGGGTGTTTAGCACTCATATGCCTGCGCATGCTGGTGGTGGTTAGGCTAGTAGTGGCGGCACCCCTGCTGATCCTGGTGTGGCACAGGTTGCACACCACAGTCCGTCGGTCATCCTCACTTTCTTTAAAGAACCTCCAGACTTGCGAACATCTAGGCCTCGCCACGGGAGCTTCACTACGTGAAACAGTTGCTGCTGATGCACCAGCTCTGGCCTGCTTCTCCCTCTGGCCACACCACTGCCTCTTACAACCTGTTCTGGTGCAGCACTCGCCTCCGCCTCAGAAGCACTGTCTTGACTTGGCATATCAACCAGCTCGGGTCAGTCACCTCGTCATCCTCCGATTCCTTAGTCTGCTCCCCCTCGGAA